>VFFE01007178.1:1366518-1400480 GCA_008921705.1 Burhinus oedicnemus | reverse complement strand
TGATTGATGTAACAGCATTTATGTATGTATTCCATACTTCATAATTAACTTACACCTTAATAAAACTGAGTACATTTATCACTGTATGTGAGTGGCTATGTATACATACACATGCCTACACAGGTATGTGTTACTGTCAAGGAGTTTTTTGCATCATGCTAATAGAGTTACCTTTTCTTGTTTTACTTATATTACTAATGCATGCCATATATTAAATGTGCAGCCATGAATGCCCTGAATACTTTTTTCTCTTCTCTATTATGTGTATCTGTATATTTTATTTGTTTTCTGTTCCTCTTTTCATCTCTTATGCCTAGACTATGTAAGAGTGTGTGTGTGTTTCTTTGTCTGGTCTAGAGCCATGTACTGAAATAGTTATGCTGATACAACCACTTAAAAATACAATTGCATAATAATCCTGAGTACATGTATAGTCCATTCCTCTTCCTAAGTGAGATACATGTATGTATGAGTTTAAATGGATATGTCCTCTGCAGGTATAACTTGAGTAACTTGCTAAAACTTTGCCCTACGCTTGACGTGGTACAACGGCTTTTGTTAAATTATGCTCTTTTAATACTAACTTAGTAGGGCAAGGAGGACATCATTACTAAGTGGCATCTCTCTTCACTGAGTTTGTCAGTAGCATGGTAATTCCTTTCTGGTAATACAAAAAATGAAATAGAGCATGCATAAATATATATATGTACATACTGTAGTACTTGCAACCTGAAATTGTAACCACATTTCTCAACCACGTTACTCGTAATTTCTTTATGCCAACTATTGCTTAAATTCGTTGCTTAATATTTTTTAATTAATTTTTTCATGCTAATGCTTTATTTTTTGTCTGTTAGGTGGCATACTTCCAAATGGAATCTTTCTTGTGTTTTCTGTCATGGTTTGAATCTTTTTAGGATCATAGAATAGTTTGGGTTGGAAGGAACCTTTAAAGGTCGTCTAGTCCAGCCTGCCTGCTCCTGGAACAGCTTTCACTGGGTCAGGTTGCTGGAAGCCCAATCCAACCTGACTTTGAACACTTCCAGTGATAGGGCATCCACAACTTCCTTGTTCAGAGCAGCATACTGTTGATTTTCATTTCCAAATTCTGAGTATTGCTGCGTTGGATGACATTATGCTGTCTGAGGAGCTGTTTCTGGCTAGAATGCAAGTGCCTTAATTATATTGCATGCATCTGTATTTATCTGCATGTTCTACAAGTATAGCCCAAATTCCTGTCCCATAAAAATAATTCTTAGTGCTCAAACATCATTTTTAAGTTCATGTAAATATAAAATATTTTTCATTTGTGTAGTTTTTGAAGAAAAATAGGGTTGGTTTTTTTTAATTGTTCATGCTTTATGTGTTTTTGTCTTGCATGTTTTTTACTAAACATGAATCATCCCATTCAGCATAACTGAGTAACATCTTGGCTTTGTTGTATTTTTTTTGGTGTTCAGTTCTTTGCCATACCAGATCCACTGGGTGCAGCAGACTTGTTCTCTTGTTAATTTGGTTCCTCAGTGTGTGTCTGTAAAGTCAAGGGGAGCTTTGCTATGTGCATTTGCAAGAGATGGACTTCTACTTGCAGTTGCTGTTAATCAAACTGATCCAAAGGTATGAATGATAGACAGTACATCATTTAAGCTAATAGTTCAGTTTGAATGAAGTGGTAACAAGGATCTAGCAACACATTTTTAGGAGTGATTTTTCAGCATTCTTATTGATACATGTGATTATATTCACATTAATACCCATAGCTAAAAATTCTGCCACAACTTGTAATTTTTTGAATGCTGTTGTTCAGTTAAGAAATCCATGTAAGCTCCTCTGTCATTTCTAATCTCCAAGAAATACAGTAATAAATTAATTTCAGTTACTGCATTTTATCTGCAAAGATTCTGGATGATTCTCAGTCATGCCTCACCCTAACATGTATTGGAGGTTATGTTCCCACTTCATAATGTTATTCTTTCTAACAACTCAGAGGCCAAATCTTAATGTAGTTTTAAGTGCTAATGATGACAGGGAATATGAACCAGCTTATGTAGTGTAGCAGGATGGGATGATGCAGTCCTTCAAAGCTGTTACTCACCAACAATACTGGAGAAGAGTGATCTTATATTATTTTGAGGGTTTTAGAAAAAGTTATGTTAAAAAGAATATCGCACTGTATATTGAGTATATAGTAATCTTTAATTATTTTTCAAATGTAGAAATAGGTATAGAAATTCATAAATACTCTAAAAATAAATACTGAAGTACAGTGTCACTTCTTTCACACATAGTAATGTATCCCATACATCAAATGTAATGCATAACTTGCTAATAGAAATTGTTTTTTACAATAATGACATTTTGATACAAACGTTTTTGTTTTCTTTACATTTACTTTTTCTTTCTAGGCAACTCAGATTTTGTTTTTAAACACATTGAATTTTGTAACTGTTTCGGGTAGCCTTAAAGGTTGTAGTAGCAAGAATAACACAATCCCATCAAAGTTTATCAGGTCAGTAATTTGCGTTGTTTCTGCTGCTGTTGTGCGTTGTTTGGGTTTGTGGTTGTGAGGGGAGGTTGTTGGTTTTGATACAGAAATTTGACAGAGAAAAATGTTTTTTCCTGCCCAATTTAGATCTTACTGGGTTGGTGATATGAGTTGGACTCCTGATAGCCTTTTCTTGGCTTGCGTATTAAAACGTGGATCTTTGATTTTACTGACATGTATGGGTGAATTACTGACCTTGATTACTTCTGGCTGCTCTGTAGAATTTGGACCAGCAGAGTTTATTCCATTTCATCCACTAATAACATACAGGTAAAAGGTTTGAAAATGTTTATAGGTTTTTGTCGTATCTTTGTAACATTTTTACAATTTTGCATAAACTTCATCTTTCACATTCACTCTTTTGCTTTTCATGTATCTTCTCATTATGTTTCTCATTCATAGTTCTGTTTCTTATAATGGGTTTGTCATGATGAAAATTGGCATTGTGACAATGTAAGTATATATTAAGTGATTTGTTTTTTTTTAAAGTGTTTGAATTTAGTAGTAATTAAAAATACCATGTTCTTATGATGTAAGAAGTATTTAAACTTGCAGAAGTACTAAAAGTGCAGATTTATTTTAATCCAGTGTTATTTCTCTGCTCACTATTTAATTTTACCTATAGAACTTTATATCACATTTCCATATCAGATCTTGGAAATAATATATCTGCATGGACAAAACCTAGGTTTTTTGGGGTAGTCCAGATCTAAATTTTGAAATTATGCTGCTGGGTGCGTGGGGGAATAGAAGGATCTCTGATAAAACTTTTTAGCATAAATTGAAAGTTACCTAAAGTAACACAGTCCGAATAACTAGAGGAAACAAAATCGATTCTAAACTTTAATTCTTTTTTTTTTTAAAATCCTATTAATTCTGAGTGATTAAAGTTTGATAGCATGTAAATGTAACATCTCATGAAAATGCTCAAAGCTTTATAATACCTTCTTACACTGGTTGAAAAATCAGATACTAAAATACATTAAAATACCTTCATTGTGGCTATTTATTGAATGTATGCAGCTACTTTATTTTCAAATAGTCTACTAACTTTTAGACTATTAAGAAATAAAAACCCAGTAATTTTACACATTATTTCAAAATATTATGGGGCTAACATTAGAATACATGCACAACACAGCTTTCTGGAACTCAGTAAAGAGTGATTTCTTTATAAGAAAAGACTTTGTAAAGCCTGTTTTGTAAGAGAAGAATTGTGTGTTCATAAGAAATTTTCAATTGAATGTCTGAACTGATTCTGAAACAGTAAGATTCAGATCTTGAGGGATTTTTTTGTTTTTCATGCATGACTTAGAAACTACTTAGAATTTCATCTTCAAGCACTCATCATACACAGTAAGAGCTGGATAAGAAAGTGTGATATTTAAAATTAGATATATAAATATTTATTTTAAATATTTTACAATTTCACACTAAAAAGTGTGAAATTTAAAGTCAAATTGTGAAAAAATGCATATAATAATTAATGAAATAATAAGAGACTACTGAAAGCTGATTTTATTTTTCTTTAAATTAAAAAAACTTGAAACTGCAGCAAAATACTGGCATCTTGCAAGCATATATAGCATTATCCAGAGTGCTCATCTTGCAAAAATTTAGACACTTCCTTATAATTCTGAATAGACCTATTGGGACAGTAGTGTGAGTGGTATTAAATGTTCATAAGTTACTTATTTTCTGTTCTTTTCATGATTATTATATGTGATAGTTGCTTCTTATTTTTTGATGTATCTTTGTTTTAGACAACAGCGCTCTTTTTGCCAAGACTCTAATCGGTCTCTTGGGTCTTCAGCTTCTGAAAGTGACCTTATGAGACAGAGATTCTCTGTTGCTTCACATTCAAGATTACCCTACCTCGTTGTTTCTGATGGATACATGATAACAGTGCTTAGATTTCCTAATAACCTTTCACCATCAGGATTTACAAGATCCCTTTTGCTTGATTCAACCCAACGTCTTGAAAATATCCGTCAGAATTTGCTGAACTCCAAGGTAGAGTTATGAATTATTTTGTTGGCTTTAAGTGAAAAACTTCATGTGCGTAAAAATACATAATTTTTAAACTGACTACCTCAATTTAGTTTACTGTGATATTTCTATAAATTCGTGTGAATTATAAAGTTGTTTTGAGAATAGCGTTGATCTGGAAAACAGTGAATACGCAGTTATCGCTGAGGTTTTACTCCTTTGATGTCTGGGTTACATTTCAGTAAGATCTAGTAAAGAGAACAGTCTTACCTGTCACTATATTATTTCTGGAACTGTTAAAGAAATAGGCACTTCTATATCTATAGTGTTGGTTCAGAGCATTGACAGGTATTATGCTACTCTGACCAATTCATCCTTCAGGATGATGCAGAAGGGATTCTGTAAAACCTCTTTACAGAGACACTTTACGATCTTAGGCTGTTGCTGTTTTAGTGCAGTCAGCAACAGTTCCAATGGTGCTGTTGTGCGTGTGCCCACTAGGTCCTCAGTTGAGGTTGTTAATTAAAGCTTTCTTAAAGCATTTTGTTTGGTTTTTCTGACACTCTAAATTGAGCTAAGTCTGGGAGAAGGGAAGCCTTTGAAGGAAGAGGTCCTGCAACTATTGCCAACCACATAAGATATAGTAGTAAGTTCAGAATTCTTGTGTTTGCTGATGGAATACAACTTCTCTTCCAATTCAGTTTGTATTTTGTATTTTTGGAGAAGTGAGTTATGATGGTATTCATGCATAAGCTAGAAGAATGGGCAAGATTTGAGGTTTTAAAGAGATATGTTACTAGTGAGCATGCAAGAAAGCCCTACATACTGGCAAACTTGTAGGATCATTTCAGGGATCAAGAAAGCAGATTCTTTTAGCATGAAGCAAAGTGAAGTTTTCTGGTGCTGAGAATATTCTGCATTCCTGAAGCACGGTCAAATTATAGTTTGTTTCTGTGCGACATATGGCTGCTGACGTGTTCTCCATTTGTGTCTGGGACTTTTAAACTGAAGCTTTTTACAGAAGGGACCAATTTCCTTGTTTTGTTTAGAAAGTGTCTGGTTTGATCTTGCTAGAGACAGATAATATGTTTTGTGTTATTGTTATTTCTTTTAGTCTAAAGGGAGACCTCTGTGTTTACGATCACTGTTGTCTTTAAAAGCTAGTCTTTTAAAACATGCTCAAAACCAAAGTTCCGTCTTTTCTACCATTCCGAAATTCCTGGAAGAGGACACAACAGAAATGAGTGAGAAAACCATGGATTTACTGGTACTTAATAACATTTTTCCACTTCTAATTATGGAATTGATTTAGTTTTAAGGTATTATAAATGTAAAGAATAACTTTCTTCAAATAATGTAGGTATATTTGCTCTTACTAGGTATATTTAAAGTAATTCAGTATTGGTTACATTCTCATTTTCTTTGCAGGTGCAAGGCATATGGTTATTTTTCTCAAATGATACTTGATTTTTATCTTCAAACGTTCTTTCAGCACTGCATTAACTTTTTGAAAAATATGTACTAATTTACATATACATCAGTTTATTGTAGTTTAATACTTCAGCTTCACTTTTTATAATAAAATGTAACATTACGCTGCTAAGTATACTGGGGCTGTAAAGTATTTTAATAAGAAGTACAATATTATTATCCTTAGTGAATAAGATACTTATCCTTGATTTTAGAGGATTCTTCCATAAATTCAAAAATCTGTACATGTCTTTTGGAAGAATGGCTCTGTGATCAAAGTCACTGTGCAGCCTTTCCCAACTCCGTTTCATGCTTTTGAGTTTTGATTTGTTCTGTGACCTTTTTGAGCTGTTGTTGAATGGCTTTTATATCTTACATGTACCTGGCAAAAACTCTTCCTTGTACTCTGTACTTAATAAAGGACAGGGTTTTGCTTGCTGGTATAAAAGCTACTGCTGTGTTTATAGTGTAATTTTTTTGTTGTTGTTAGGTAATTTAATTTCTGTTTGCACAACTATTCCAAATAGCCTCATTTAGTCTGAGATCAGGTGAAACTGCTGTGAATTAAACTTATGAGCAATTAAGCAAGTTAACTAAGCATGAAGATTTCATTTTTGAGACTGACTAAATGGTGATTCCTTGCAGACTATGCTCTTTCTCAATAGGCTTGAATTAAACTTGATTTTCTTTTTTGTCTGATTCAGGATTATGAAGAAGAATCAGATGACGAAAAGCAGTTTTGCGATAGCCCTTCCAGCTTCTATAGCCAAAGAATTCATTCACTTGTTGATAAAGCTGATCAAGGCCACTTAGAATTTGCATCAATGTTTGATACTATCCATGCAAAAGACATTACTGAAGAGAAAGATAAATTATCAGTGGAACTATATTCCATTCAGAAAAACCTCCTTGCTGCATGGCAGATAGGTATTTCAAAAAATACGGAAGAGAAAGATACGTTGCTGAATTACACAGTGAACTGCATTATCCATTTCTTCAACATTCTTCAGTTTGTGAGATGTTCTTTACTAAACCAGGATGAATCTTTAAACAAGTCTGTGAAGAATACTCACTGGATGCATTGTGTCCTAATGTATTTCCAGCAGTATTTAGCTGTCTTGTACTGGCATTCAAGAGCCAGTCTGACAGTGCACGTGGCAAAGCTGACATTACAGACTTTAAAACTGATGCTTATACAGCAAAAAGATCAGTTGTTCTCAAAAAACCTTTTGGCGTGTTTCTGTCTTTTGAAAATGGTTTCTCACACTCTAAGTAGCATGTGCATACTACAGTATGAGAACCTTTTTGCATCTCCTCATGGTAATTGTCTCGTGGAACTTGACTCCCTCACTGTGCCTATTTTCCTACTTCTTGATGAGAGTACTACTCAGCAATTCAGCTCACTAAAATCTCTGCTTCAGGAGCCTCCTCGAGCAGTAAACCATGATGCAAAAACAGAAGAAAGGTATGGATGATCTTTGAATGGCGAGAAAAAAAAAAAAAATAACACAGGACAACCAGGTGATCATCCAAAGTCAGTGTGGGTTTATGAAAGGCAGGTCCTGCTTGAGTAACCTGATCTCCTTCTATGACAAGGTGACCCGCTTAGTGGATGAGGGAAAGGCTGTCGATGTTGTCTAGACCTAGACTTCAGTGAAGCCTTTGACACCATTTCCCACAGCGTTCTCCTGGAGAAACTGGCTGCTCATGGCTTGGATGGGTATACTCTTTGCTGGGTAAAAAAATAGCTGGAGGGCTGGGCCCAAAGAGCAGCGGTGAGTGGAGTTAAATTCAGTTAGCACCCGGTCACAAGTGGTGTTCCCCAGGGCTCAGTATTGGGACCAGTTCTGTTTCATACCTTTATTGATGACCTGGACGAGGGGATCGAGTGCACCCTCAGTAAGTTTGCAGACAACACCGAACTAGGTGGGAGTCTTGATCTGCTTGAGGGCAGGAATGCTACAGGTTTGGGGAAGTGTGGCTAGAAAGCTGTATGGTGGAAATGGACCTCGGGGTGTTGGTCGACAGCCAGCTGAAGATGAGTCAGCGGTGGCCAAAAAGGCCAGCAGCATCTTGGACTGTACCAGGAACAGTGTGGTGAGCAGGACTAGGGAAGTGATTGTCCCCCTGTACTCCGCACTGGTGAGGCTGCACCTCGAATACGGTATTCAGTTTTGGGTTCCTCACTACAACAAAGACATTCAGGTGCTGGAACATGTCCAAAGAAGGGCAACAAAGCTGGTGAGGGGTCTAGAGCACAAATCTTATGAGGGAGCAGCTGAGGGAACCGGGGTTGCTTAGTCTGGAGAAAAGGAGGCTCAGGGGAGACCTTATCACTCTCTGCAACTACCTGAAAGGAGGTTGTAGCAAGGTGGGTGTCAGTCTCCTCTCCCAAGTAGCAAGAGGTAGGAGGAAATGGCCTCAAGGTGCACCAGGGGAGGTTTAGGTTGGATATTTGGAAAAATTTCTTCACTGAAAGGGTTATCAAGCATTGGAACTCCACAATGGTGGAGTCACCATCCGTGGAGGTATTTAAAAGACAGGCAGACATTGTGCTTAGGGACATGGTTTAGTGGTGGACTTGGTAGGGCTAGGTTAATGGTTGGACTTGATGATCTTAAAGGCGTTTTCCAACCTAAATGATCCTATGACTCAGTATGTTGGAACAACAATTTTATTTTTCAGTTATACAGTCATTACGACCTCCATTTGTTTCTTTTTTTGTCATACTGTATGGAATACCATGATACTCTATTAAAGCATGCAGATCAGGGCTCAGACCTATAGTTGAATACAGTTCAGTTATGGTGAATTAACTAGTTACTGCCAGTCAGTTCAGAGATAATTGGTGGGTTAACGGCTCACATCAGGTCTAGTAGTGCACCATCAATCCATTATGGCAGCCTAAGAGGCTTTTACTGCGTCTTGCAGTTTCCACTCCATCCTATGCAGAAGTTCCAAACGCTGTGGAGCCAAGAGGCTTCTCATATGCAAGATATCTACAATGTCAGTTTAGTCAGCAAAGTTTGCACTTCATTATGGATATGGTATCCTGGAGCAGTAAGAAAAACCCCAGTGTGTGGAAACTTATTAAACTAGCAGAGCTGTTTCTTCTTTGAAGGTATAAACTTGAAAGAAGTTTAAACTGAAGTGTGCTATCCAACTATTGGGAAAGTATATTATTATCACTGGAGTATTTCTCAACTGCAGAACTCAAATGAATCCAAGTGTGTTAATCATATAAGCAAGCTGTTCCTTTCCAGAGATTTAGAACCTAAGAAGCATTATAACTCACAAATTTAATCTTAACTACAGTAAAATGTATTTCTTCAGTAAGCTTAAAATATAATACAGTGTTCATGGCAAATTTGATAGGCAGATTTCTGTTGTCTCTGAGAAGATAATCCACGAGTGATTAATTGCGTTCAGATACTAAGCACTGTGTGTATGACTTGCTATGTATTAATAATGGAAGCAGTAGCGCTAGAGAAGACGACGCAGGTGTTTCCATTCTATGCGAGCTTTTTCAAGTACCTGGCAATATATATTTGCTTGTATCAGCAGGCTTATTATATATCTGAGCTAGTACATCTAATAATACTGTGCTGGGCAGCAGAGACTTACCAGCCCTAAAAACATGCTCTGCGGTCTTTTGTTTCCCTGCCTTTGCTTTTGTGTGTTATGCTTTCATTGTATTTTTAATCAGTCTTGTTTATAAAGACGCTGGTACCTGTTTTGAGGTTTATCTAGGTTATTTCATTTCCCCATTGTTTAGATAGCAACAGATAGCTTAGATAGCAAGGGATTCATTTTGGGTGCATGTGGGTGCTTGAAGTAGATTGCTGCGTTTATGCAAATTCGGAAGAATCGATGTTTGTTGGTCAAAAAAACAAAAACCAAGGCAAAAAAAATGGGTTTTTTTTCCCTCATTGAAGTCAACAAAGTAGTTGTTAACATAAAATCTAATTTAGTTTTCAGATACATAATACAAAATATAAGAAAATAAGAAATCGATGTAAGTAACTTTAACTTTTGATGATTTTCATAGTATTATATTTACTGAACTACAGGTTGATTGTACTGTGGCGATTATTGTATAAGAAAGTGGTTTGGTATCAGATGCAGCTGGACAGAAAAGTGAAAAAGAATGCAGAAGAAGAGTCTGTTGTCTCATTGCTTTTAAGTCACATACAAGCAACCCTCCAGTCTTCAGGAGTGACCTTAGAACAACATTTGAAGATAAATTCTGTATCTGGTTAGTACTTTGGAAAGAACTACAAATGTTAGTTAGTTGCATGGTTAACTGAATACTAGGAAAATCAGGTCCCACAGACAATAACTAACCACCAGATCTAAAAAAAGTTAATAGTGGGACTTTTCTTAATATTGTGATCAGAACTCTCTCTTAAATACTTCATGTCCCAGTGTACCTGCAGATTGTATTAAAATCTTTAGAGCTTGTTAAGCTAAATAAAAATACTATATTGACTTCAGTTTGCTTTGAATCATATTGTATGCATATTGCAATACATGCAACTTACCCTTCTTTTCCACCCGTTCCTCATGTTCTTTATTTATATTCAGTTTGCCAAATAGGACATGGTATGGTTTATGGATGAGCCAGAGTAACATGTATGCTGATGGGACAGCCGATGCCTGAACTGGCTAGCTGCTAATAAGCAGGATAGAGTGGCAAATTTGTCCTTGTTTTTTCTTCTATAGTAGCACTATTTTATTCTTTTCCTCCTTCTCCTTTGCCCAGGAGCTGTGCTGTTTTACAGTTACCTTTCTGTCAAAGTATTTAGGAATTGACCAGTGGATTAAAAATTGGAGTGGGAATACAGGTGGCGAGGTGACATTTAGAGAGGTGAAATTTATAACAGTCCATAAACCTGTTGTTTGAAAGTGCTTTTACACTGAAAAATAATATATATTCAACTAAATAGTTCTACAACTACTTTTTACAACGAAAAAATATCTTCCACGTCATAGGAAATACGAAAACAGATAAGAGAAAATGCTTTTCCCCATTAATAAACTGTTGTGGGATTTGAATACTGAAGTTTCTGACTATAGTTACCATTTATAACCTTGTGTAATCTAAAAAAATAACCTAATTACTAAAAACCTTATAGGAGTAATTATAACCTGGATTGATGTGTTTGTTTAATAGTGATTCAGCAATTAAAAAAAAAAAAAAAAAGAGGCAGGAAGGGTTATTCAAAGTCATCTTCTTTCAGATGCTCAAAACCTAGATTTAGCTATGAGAATAGAAACTCGCTGGAGACTCATGTATTTTACTCTGCTTTTCATAAATCTCTAATGCTGAAGTAAGTGCCTGTGTGTTTGCACGTGTAAAACTAACTATGTAGAGCTTTTAATTTGTGATATATGTGACTTTTAAAGGTGAGGAGAAGTTCCTTTTAGGCTCATACAGAGAATCTGTGGACATTTGGAAAAGATCTCTTTGTGAAATCAAGGCAAAAGGTAAGGAATAAAATCTTTTTTGGCGGTATAGGGGATAGGTTGTATAATCACTTTATGTAGTTATTTGTGACTCTCTGCCTTTCAAAAAAAGGGGGCAAGGCAGATAAGGGATGCATGTTTGAAATTAAGCTGGAATTTGAATAGAGACCAATCAAAACTTAAGTCTGATTACTCCCTGAGAAAATTCTATGCATTTTGATTTTAGTATCAGCATTTTCTTGTGATTATGAAGCACTTGGTATAGAAAAGCTCTGCATATATTTCTGAGCAAGAAAGAGACAATGAAAAACATGAACAAAAATCAGTTCCTTTAATAGAAAGGATTCTTTTGTAAAATCAAAAGACTTAGTGTTTGGGGAGTAACAAAACAAAATAATTTGTGGCAGGAGTTCATTTAGGAGTTGATTTGAAACAGATATTCCAGAGTTTCTTCCCAGGCATCATGAGAAGAATTTTTGCGGGTTATTATGCTGAGGAATACCTCACGCAGAAAGAATTCAGGATACTGTAGGCTTGGTGGATTATGAGGAATACCTCACACAGAAAGAATTCAGGATATTGGAAGCTTGGTGGATGTTGTAAGCAATTTCATTGTGGTTTAGGCACCCCTTTGAAGGCTAGGCTCCCTTAGGCTCTCCTGTATTTGTCTGTGTCTTAACAATTATACACTGTATTGTTTTGAAAACTGCCAGATCTCTAGAAGTAAAACTGTTACGGATGAGCATTAACTCCCTAGTAACTTAGAGGTCGTAGGAGGATCATATCTCCTAAAATAGCTGCTCCTGAGTTCTACTCATTCTCAGAGTATATGTTTACATAGGTATGTTTCTGGAGAGGGAGGAACTACTAGTACTTTCAACCCTGCTGTGTCTGGTTTTGTGTTTATTCCAACTGGACTTCTGCCCTTTTTTTCTCTTTCAATGCAGGAGGAAAAAGAACATGTTTTCTTCAGATTAGATACTATCTTGCAATATTATTTTGTCACCTCTATCAATATAACTTGTGTGAGGCTCAGGGACTCTGTGATCATCTGGTAGGAGAGATTCTAAGGCGATCACAGCTCTCAGTGAGTCAGACGGAAAAATTTTCTGGTATGTTTATATTGCATAAAAGTGTGATAAGGTATGTTGATACTGTTTGAATAACCTAGTATCTAATTTCAGTGCCATCACACACACACTTAACAGCATGCTTTTCTCTTTACACTGGATTAAATTCTGTTTTCGGTGACTTTAAAGATCTTTTTCTGATCCTCAGATTTTCTTTAAGCTGCACTTGTTGGCGTGTTTAGAAAACTTTCATTGTATAATTAATAGTGGAAGCTTAACCTGTTAAATGTTCTTAGATTCAAATCTGCTCAAGGAAGGACTTTGGATAAGAAAAATAAAGGGGAAACGATGTGATTTCATTTTATATCAATTTAACTTTTTTTTGTGATACAACATGATAAAATAGTGGATTTTAGATTGGTCTCTAGTCCTAAATTGACAGTGGAATTTTTTTGCAGATGCTTGTAACTTTTTTCTATGAAGTCAGAGTAGTAAATCTGAATTTCCGAATTTAAATGATTTTTTTGACTCAGTGCTGATCTAAATTTAGATACTAGAGGGACATCTCTAGTCATTAAACACCTAGTGTAAAAGTCTTTTAACATTAATATAATGTTCAATTAGTGTAAAAGATAAAGCTCTGTAAGTGCTGAAATCTTGTCAAGAAATTAAGTAATACCATAGTTTGCTTTTTTTAAAAAATGTTTTAGTAGCTGTGATTAAACAGTTTGGCATTCAAATTTAAAATAGTTTTCCTCATAATTTTTAAATTTGATACCTGTGTTTTTTTAGATACCAAGTATTTTCAACATGAACTATGGAGGGTAACAGATGTTCATACTGAAACTGCTATGGCTGTGATTCAATCCATGGCACGATTCATGGCTGCCTATTTCACAAATCAACTGCTCTATATCTTTCCCCCGCACAATGTTGACATCCTGCATCCACTTCACATCAAACAAGGTATTTTCTCTAAAAGCAGTTTAACTTGCTATGCTTAACTCTTACCATTTTTTTACATGTGTGTCAATGCTGCTTCTTATGCTTTAACATAGTGATTTATAGTTTCAGCACCTTTAACTATAAAGATAAAATAACTTAGTTTTTCCAGATATATCTGTTGAGGGCTGTGTGTGTCTGTGGGATTCATGTTTTGCACCTCTTGATTACTGAAAATATTTTTGGAATTTAAAGTTAATAGTTTGATTTATGCAGTTGAATTATGTCATCCATAGAATAGAATCATAGAATCATTTAGGTTGGAGAAGACCTTTAAGACCATCAAGTCCAACCATTAACCTAGCACTGCGAAGTCCACCACAAACCATGTCCCAAAGCACCACGCCTACACATCTTTTAAATACCTCCAGGGATGGTGACTCCACCACTTCCCTGAGCAGCCTATTCCAATGCTTGATAACCCTTTCAGTGAAGAAATTTTTCCTAATATCCAATCTAAATCTCCCCTGGCACAACTTGAGGCCATTTCCTCCTGTCCTGTCACTTGTTAGTTGGGAGATGAGATTGACCCCCACCTCACTACAACCTTCTTTGAGGTAGCTGTAGAGAGCGTTAAGGTCTCCCCTCAGCCTCCTTTTCTCCAGGCTAAACAATTTCAGCTCCCTCAGCTGCTCCTCCTAAGATGTGTGCTTTAGACCCCTGACCAACTTCACTGCTATTTTCTGGACGTGCTCCAGCACCTCAATGTCTTTCTTGTAGTGAGGGGCCCAAAACTGAACACAGTATTTAAAGTGGGGCCTCACCAGTGCAAAGTATAGGGGGACAATCACTTGCCTAGTCCTGCTGGCCACGCTGTTCCTGATACAGTCCAGAATACTGTTGGCCTTGGCACCTGGGCACAGTGCTAGCTCATATTCAGCTGGCTGTCAACCAACACCCCGAGGTCCATTTCCACCATGCAGCTTTCCAACCACACTTCCCCAAGCCTGTAGCATTGCATGGGTTGTTGTGACCCAGGTGCACAACTTGGTACTTGGCCTTGTTGAATCTCCTACCGTTGGCCTTGACCCATCGATCGAGCCTGTCCAGACCCCTCTGTAGGGCCTTCCTGCCCTCAAGCAGATCAACACTCCCACCCAGTTCGGTGTTGTCTGCAAACTTACTGAGGGTGTACTCGATCTCCTTGTCCAGGTCATCAATAAAGGTATGAAACAGAACTGGTCCCAATACTGAGCCCTGGGGAACACCACTTGTGACCGGGTGCTAACTGAATTTAACTCCACTCACCGCTGCTCTTTGGGCCCAGCCCTCCAGCCATTTTTTTACCCAGCAAAGAGTATACCCATCCAAGCCATGAGCAGCCAGTTTCTCCAGGAGAACGCTGTGGGAAGTGGTGTCAAAGGCTTCACTGAAGTCTAGGTCTAGACAACATCGACAGCCTTTCCCTCATCCACTAAGCGGGTCACCTTGTCATAGAAGGAGATCAGGTTACTCAAGCAGGACCTGCCTTTCATAAACCCACACTGACTTTGGATGATCACCCCTTTGTCTTGTACGTGATGTGTAATGACACGCAAGATGATCTGCTCCGTAAGCTTCCCTGGTAGTGAGGTCAGACTGACAGGCCTGTAGTTCCCCCAGTCCTTTTTTCCAGCTGTCCTTGTGGACGCGCATCACATTTGCTAGCCTCCAGTCAACTGGGACCTCCCTGTTGAGCCAGGGCTGCTGATTAATGATGGAAATTGGCTTGGTGACCACATCCACCAGTTCCCTCAGTACACTTGGGTGGATGCCATCCAACCCTGTAGACTTGTGTATGTCTTAAGTGATGTAGCAGGTGGCTAACCATTTGCCCTTGGATTATGGGGGCTTTGTTCTGCTCCCTGTCCCTCTATGTCTAGCTCAGGGGGCTGGGTACCCCGAGAACAACTGGCCTTACTGTTAAAGACTGAGGCAAAGAAGTCATTAAGTACCTCAGCCTTTTCTTCAGCCTTTGTCACAGTATTTCCCCCCTCATGCAGTAAAGGATGGAGATTCTCCTTAGTTCTCCTGTTGTTGTTAATGTATTTGTGGAAACATTTTTTTACTGTCTTTTATGGCAGTAGCCAGATTAAATTCTAGTTGGGCTTTGACCCTTCTGGTTTTTTTCTCTACATAACCTCATGACCTCCTTGTAGTCCTGCTGAATGGCATGCCCCTTCTTCCAAAGGTCATAAGTTCTTTTTTTTCCCTGAGTTCCAGCCAGAGCTCTGTGTTCAGCTAGGCTGGTCTTCTTCCCCACCAGCTTGTCTTTCGGCATGTGGAGATGGCCTGCTCCTGTGTCTTTCAGATTTGTTTCTTGAAGAATGTCCAGCCTTCTTGGACTCCTTTGCCCCTCAGCACTGCCTCCCAGTATATTGATGGATTTTTTTTTTATTTTTCCCATGCTTTGAGGTTAGTGATCTAAATCTGATATTCAGGTAAAAGGATGCTCTATTTTTTTCACCTAAATTAAGCAATATTAGAATTTCATGGTTCTTGCACTACTTTTGCCTAAAGATGTAGCGCTCACTGACTTTGATCCTCCCGAAAGTGAGAGAAAAGCTGTGCTTAACAAATGGTTGAATTGGATCTGTGATACGGTGTGACCCAAACTGAAAAGCCAGAGGAAAGCATTTTTTGTTTATTTGACAGTTGAACTCGTGAAGGCCGAAATACTTCAGACACTGTATCATCACAACAGGTGGGAATGTCCAGTTAGTTTGTTGTTGAACCCAAACAGTACTTGTTAGTTTAATACTTTTCAGTGATATTCGGAGAGCTAGTATTTATCACAAAAAGTGGTTTATCTATTTTCTGCAAGAGATTCTGTTTAAAGATTTTCCTTGTTAGGAAATCTTTGGTTTCAGAGTTAATTTTTCAAAGTGATTTAACGTCCAGAGGAATGAAGAGTGATTTGGCAGTATTGTAAATACTATACTAGTAAGTTCACATTATAATGCCGGGTATTTCTCTACAATATTAACTTATGTTGATTGATTAGATTTCTGCAGTTGTTTGAATACAGTGACTATTTTAATGTTGCTGTACTACAACATGCACTGGTGTATATTTCTTCATGGTCTTTTGGACGTTTTAATCAGACAACTTTCCAGATAAAACATACAAAATAAGACCTTGATTTTAATACTGGCATTAGTCAAAGATCCAAGTACATGGTGAGACAATCTTGGGGAAATTGTGTTGCACAACCTGTATTAGTGTGAATATTTCCCCAAATAATGTCATTGCCTCAACAGTGAACAGAAACTGCAAGAGCAACAAATAACTCCTTAGAGTTAATGTTGATCAGCACCTCTACAGGAAAACTAGGAATTAAAACCTTGGAAAACAGATCTAAACCTCAAGAATAAGGAGATACTAAATTTGTCTTCAGTTCATCTCAATACACTCTCTTAAAATAATGTACTGTTCTTTCTTGAAAATGCATTGTAGCTTTCTGTCTTCTGCAGTAAGCAGCACAGTAAGTACAAACAACATGGGTACACTAGGCAAACTCAGAATTTCCATTTATATCAGATGTGTCCTCTGGAATATCCTAAGCATACGTAGCATACTTGCAAATGTTCCATCAGTGTGATTAAATCTTTAAGAATAACCCACAGGTTTTGCACATGCTTGCATATCCCACATTATTAAGCAGGAAAATAGCCTACACTGACCCTCACTACTGTATCATAGCATGAGCTGCATTTACCTGCTGCAGATAAACCCCATAGTGTGCCTCTAGTAAAGAGCAATTGTACACTGAAATGAACCCAAAAGCAGTGTGAACGCATGAATTCTAGATTATTCATCTGATAGCACGTAGATTTATTTAAACTTTAAAATGTGGTTTTTGTGTCACAGACTTATCTCCTCGTATTATTCCACTGCAACACTATTTGGTTACCAGAGCTATCAGGGACCAGAACCTTTCATCGGTGTGGACAGCTGAATATGCTCTTGATTTGTTCTTTGTCGGTGGACTTATTCCAGAGGCTGTGTGGTTAACACACAGACTTGGGGACTGGAAGCTGTGTGTTTCAATTGGTGTGGCCTACCAGCTGTATTGTCAGAACTCTGATGAACTCTCAAGGTAAATTTGAGCTTGGAATTAGCATACTATGTTTTGTTATTAGTGTTATTTGCGTGAAGTTTATTGTAGCGAGACATATCCTTTGCCTCAGAAACTCATGTTCCCAGACTCCTAGTACGTGTAGGACCTAACATGTCAAGATTAGTTGTTTTGTCTTAAATATTCATTTAACAGAGCATCGTTAGATTATCTGTGGGTTTTACTTTGTTATTGATGAACAGTTTGTTGTTATACTTTCAGAGTGAAAAACACAGAGCGTCACCTGCCATTGAGCTTATCACCAATGCAGACTTTTCAGGAAAAGTTACAGTCTTTGTTAGGACAGCCAGTTACTTCTGAAACATCAGGATGTATTAAATACAAACAGTTTACAGGTACATAAAATTCTAAATGATTGTGTTTATTTTTCAGGTTATCTCACTGCATATGCTGTTACATGCTGTCTTAAAAAGAAACAATTACCTTGTCTTCTCCAACATGTGCATTACTGTTACAATGTATTCAGACACTTAATTTTGTAGGGGTTTGGGTTTTGGCTTTGATCATTCTAGAAAAGAACCATATTATCAATCTTGTCTTCTTCATACGTATTAGCCAAAACCTTATTTGATTGTATTTGATACTAACTTCAGTTTGGAAGAAAACTGAAGCTTCATTAAAATAAAAAAAGTTACCTGAAGCAAATGTGAATGTACACCTCTATACAGCTAGCCACACAGGTCAGCACCTACAGACACACTCAGCACTCACACAAACAGCACCAACAATCTCACCCCATTTCCCTCTCTTGCTGGTCAGGATGAAGGTCTGCGTAGACATACCTATATGTGTGCATCCCTACAGTAGTTGGGCTTAGACCCAGTAGCTGAGTCTCCCAAGTTGCTGGCGTCTGCATATATGAACCCGCAAAGCCCCAGCCCCACTCCATTTTCTGGTACAGACCCATACACAGATACCCTTTTCCCCCAGTGCACACACTGTCTGTAGCTGGCCTTCAATATACAGTCCATCTAGTAGCTAGCTGGTCTGGGATCCTCAGTCTTTCTGGGTCCCTCACCCTTAGAGACACGCATACCTGTGTGCACTCTGTCTTTCTGGCAGGTGGTCACAACTCCCTTAGTCTCTCCAGTATCCAAATCCGCTTGTCTTGTCCTTAGAGACATGCAGACACACAAGCAGGTCTCCCAGTCATTTCTCTAGCAGTTGGCCAGGTCTTTACCAATCCTTCCACTCACTGCCAGCTTCTGTGGTCTTCCTGTTGAGAGAGCAAGAGCTACACACCCCTGGCTCCCAGGGCGCTTCACTTACTCGTCAGTTAGTCTGACTTGATAGTTTCTAGCGCTCACACATTCACTTAGATAGCCTCACTTGCTCTAGTTGCTGGTACTGTGGATACATGGGCACTTGGACCCATGGTCCTACTCCAGTTGGTGGCACTTGATTTAACTTAACTCCAGTCTCTGTGGTTACTGGCATCCCAGACACTCCAGTTCCTGGCATGTAAAATCTTGTACACAGACACACAGAGTAGAGAGTCCCTCATGGAGGAAAATAGACATGTGCTGACAAGGCCCAACAGAGATGAGGCTGCCACAACTCCATGGCATACTTTTCGTTTCTTTCCTAAAGTTCCCATAATAAGCCTTGTGCAATCCCAGAAAGCTCTTCCCCTGCATCCTGTAGTATGACCTATGCTTCTTGACAGTAACCCCACTTCAGCAAAAAGCTCTCAGTGGCTCATCTTGATGGGTTTCATACCTGGACACTGGGGCTGATGGCTCTCCTGGGAAGAGCCTGGGCAAGGTGTCTGTTTTCTCTGAGTACCTAATTTGCTGTTGTGGATTTCTGGGCTTGTGAAGATGAGGCTGTCACGGGTTGATTTTTCTACTGTGAGTAGATGGGTCTAGGTATTGTTCAGGTTCCTTCACCTGCTACTGTCTCTGTGCTCCTTTGTATGTGTGTATACGAGCTTTTTATCACATAACCTAACTTAGTACTTTACTGCTGGAATTCCCCCAGTTAGCTAGATCAAACTGTCCTTGTTTACATTTTACAGAAAGTTTACTGGCACAATCTCTGTTCTTGCTCTCTTTGTGTTTGGAAACCCTATTTCAAGTTCCTGTCAGCAGGTGGATGTTAATTAATCTTTAAGCGGTATCCCAAACACTGTGTAGATTCTTCTTTTGTACTCATTTCCAAGGATTTTATTTCAGACACACACACACATATATATGCTGTATATAACAATCTATAAGTAGGATAGGTAGTGGAAAGATTTGGCAGCATGTATTTCAAGACAAGCAGGAGGAGTAGAAATGAAAGTAGAGCGGTGTAATATTGTGTGAATTTCAAGAACCAATTAATGATGTGTGTTAAAGGTCCTGCCAGTTCTAGGAGATGAGGAAAAAATGTAGTAATATGTTAAGAGATCAAACAAATACATTTCCCTTTCCTTGATAATCATACTCACTGATAAAAGAGTTGTTACAGTCAATAGTATACCTAGTTTATGCCTACTTGGTGAGAATGATTTGCCAGAATTCTATGCCAAGCAAATACATGGCTGAAAAGTTCAGTTCTGTATCTAGAAAGGCAATAGCTTTCCCCTTCATGTGGCAAAAACTGAAATTAATAATTGAATGGTATTTCAAATGTGAGAGAAAGCAAGTAGGTGCGATGTATACATTGTGATAGATGAATGCAGATTCTGAGAATGTAGCCTTGTGATTTCAGAGTGAAAGCCATGTATTAATTGGGTCAATTTATTTATTGGTTTCTGTGCTTAATATTTTATAGATCCCATTGAAGAGGAAGATGCAAATGTTCTTTATAGTTCAATACAGGAGCTACTGAAAGCAGCTGTTATGGCAGATGCTGATATTCTCTCAGAGACATTTCAGCTTTTGATGGATTCTGCCAAGGATCTTAGCAGAAAATTGTATGGTTTAGTTCCAGATGGGCTTTATCTTCCAGCACCACCATTATACTGTCCTCAGCCAGCTTCTCTCAGTGAAGTAAGTGTGCATGATAGAAGTTTCTTGGGTCTTTGAATGTATTTAAGGAATAATCATGATCTTTATTCTGGTTCCTTTCAGTTCATTTTTCTGTCTGTTTTTTCCATGTCCTTTCATTTACTTAAGTAGCACTGTAGTGATAAGAAACCTTATGTGCCTCTGTGTTTTTTCGATAAAGGATCTGTCCTCTAAAGAAGAAGGGAAATAGTCTTAGGAGCAGGAACAATGTTTAGGTCAGATTTCCTTATTGTATATGTCCTTTCTAATTTGGGTGCTTGTTTTTGTCTTGGAATTTGCATCTTCCAGGAAGACTGCAATGACATTCTTTTGAAAATTGAAAGAGAAAGTCGTCAGAAAGTGTCAGGAGTTCTTCAGCGAATTCTATTGCTCTTCCGGGCTGCTTGTTGTTCCTGCCCTGCGGCACAGTGGTATATTGCACAACTGAAGCGGGCAAGAAAAGTTATGCAAAAAGTAAGTATGTAACTTTGTTTTTTGTAACTTGATTATCAGTTGTAAATATTACTTACAAGCTTGAAATTGCACTGCAGAAGCATTCAGTCTCATCTGGACTTTTATGTCATGTTTTTTACATGTCATCTTCTAGTCTTACACTGCATGTTCAGTTCTTTTAGGAAATCAGAACTTAAAGATACAGGGTATCTGCTTCATAAAGTGTCTCCTTCTGCACATGTTTCTGTACCCAATTCATAACATATAAACTCATTTACTTCTCCTTTTGAAAGAAACAACGTAATTTTAATTGGGAGTTACAGCTGTTAACTGGAAGTGTATTCCGCATCACTTAGGGTTGAATATGTAACAGAGAATGTGGTGCTCACTGCAGGTAAGTGGTCATCTTAGCACAGAGCATAAGATCTCATTCTATTCGTGCATTTTTTTTGCACAGAACCAAGCTTGGAATATATTGATTAAAAAATTTTGTATAAACGGAAGCTTTTCTTAGGTCATTACACAGCCACTTAAAGAACACTAACTTGCTACAGAAGAGGGTACGTGTGACTGTCTGCCTTCCCTCAACACCCCTGCACCAGCATTCATGCAATGATCCAGATCAGGAACTGGTCTGACTGACAAATATGTCCTTCTTTTTGCTCATTGCATGATGGCATGCTTCATGCTGGCACGGGGAGGTGATCAGAAGTACCAGCTGAAACAGGAGGGAAAACTAGTCTGCCTTGGTTGACAGCAGCCTGGACTGTGTTGGGTTAAACTGGTTTCCTAACTGTAGTCATAGTTCTTCTTATACTTTGTTGCTTTTGTATTTCATGGTAATGGTGACTACCATGCATACCAGGCAAACAAAAGCAATTTTTGTGCCATAGCTCATACTAAACATGTTCCTTTAAATGAATTTTCAGAATACTGATTTGAATAAAATGGGGAGCAAGCTTAAGGGAATTCTACTGATCTTCGCAGTATTCTGCTAATAACTGAGAGGCTGTACATTTAGTAGTGATACATACAAAGCTTTAACTGGTTTTTATTTTCGTTTTGATTGTTTGTTTATTTATTTTCACTACCCATAGATTCGAATTAAACAATCTCTTCCTTCGCTGAGTCCTTTCCCAGAGACTTTGCTTCGTTACTCCAATTTCCGTACTGTTTTCTATAGACGTACATCTTCTGGAGACCATCAGTTTGATGATACTACCTGTAAGATTTTAGGTCTGTATGCAATAAATAGAATAATTTAGAGCTGGAAAAAAGAACACAAGTGAAAATCCACAGATGCAAAGAAACTCTTATTAGCATGAAATAGTATACTGCAGTGTGTGCAGAAACACATTCCCTTTCTAGCTGTTATGTTAGTTATCAAAACTCTTCATCTGAAAGTTGCTGTTCTGGATTGCTCTGTGTGTGTGTGTTGTTATAGATCTGACAGATGTGAAAGAACATGAACACTAAATGGGACTGCAGTGGGACTGCAGAGCACTGTTGAAACTCAAGAAGGACTAATTTTTTTCTTTACTGTTAAGATAATGTTAATTCCTTTTTTCTAGCTAAAAATCTCAAGCGGTTTTATTTCATATATTTAAATAGAATCTCACTAAATTGCACGTTTGTGTTGTAGGTTGGTTTAGAGAGCTATGTGCATTGTGCTGGATGTTTCATGTTCGTGAAAGATTATCTGACAGCTGTAGGCGCTACCAAACTGCAAGGGAAAATATTAACAATCATAAGGTAATTATATTACTAATATAGTAAATTGCATTTTAATTGCATAAAGCTATAAGAAGAATTCTAAAGGTCTGCTGTATGTTTCCGTGAGAAGTGATATTTTCTTCATAGGACAAAATTAGCACAGTGCTATAATGTGCAGTAAGTTTTTGATGTTACGGAATAGTGCTGTCCGTGTGAACTACATCTTTCTAATAGTATTTCTGATGGGCTTTTGCTTAGTGTTTAACTCAGATAATTGAAGAGACACTGCCAGAAGAGCAATAGTTTCTATGCTTGTTGTCTACCTAAGTATTTACTACCTTTTTTTTTTTTTTTCCATTAGATGAATATACTTTGGGTGTTTCCTGAACAATATATACTTAACACACCAAAAATGTTTTTTTGGTGCATTAAATATACATGGTTTTCAAAAAGAAAAATGAAAAACATTAAAATTTAATCATAGTTTCTCTACTTACACCCTCACCAATTGATGTCAGAGGTCAGGGAAGAGAGAGAAAGAAACTATTAGCATGATATTTGTCATATATTCTGTAACAGTACAGATGTTGATTTTTGTCCTATCTGGTCTAGCAATTCAGCTGTCCTTAGCAAAGGTTGCTTCCTTTTTAAAACAAGTCTAAAATTGCTCTTCACCAGAAAAATCAAGCTTCAAATAAATGGTATGGCTCCGTTTCAAATAGTATAATAGTCTGATTTTTCTGTGCTTTGTGAGACATTGATAAGTGAGATAGAAGCCACTGATTGTTTCAAAATAAATTGATCCGTCTTAAAAAAGCCTCTTGGCTGGCTTAAACATCTTGCTCCCAAGAAAGGATTTATGATCACCTTAAGTCACAGTAAAATTATTACTTCACCTGGTAATTCAGTGTATTTAATGTTACGGCCAGTTTAGTCAAATCCTCAAGTTTTACTCTAAATGACTGCAAACAGACTCTTCAGCAGACTGTTAATGAAATTGTTTCCTAAGCTGGTTTAAAAAAAAAGTTTTGTGGTTTGGTTTTTTTTTTCTTTCATTTTTTCTAATATAAATTATGGTCCTGTACAACCTTGATCTGTCTCCTAGCATTGTATACTTCTGGTTTTGGCAGTTAAGTTAGAGATTTTTATTTTCTGTTGGCTGGGGAAGAATCATTACAATTTGCAGTGTATGAATAATTTAGCTGAAATATATTGTTCATATTAATTAATGTTTCTACAGCAAGGTACTTTTTTTTAGGATCTGAAGAAGAATGAATATGATGCCTCTATAGTTGAGCATTGTCTGAGTGCAGTGGAGTGGGCTTGTCGAATGCTTCCTTTCTGCAGGTTCATGAATGTTGAAGAATTAGTTCAAGATGTAATTTTGAGTCTCCTTGGAGAATTGCCACCAATGAAAAAGGTAAAAAAATACTCAAGCTAGAATGAAAGCAATAGAGACGTTTCCTCTCCTTCTAAAAGCTACTCATTAGACTTCCTAGAGGTGTAAATTCCGTTGGAAGTTATACTTTACTTGTGTGTTTGCTACTGGAAATGATACTTTATTTTGTGCAGGTAGCAGAGTTTTTTGTAAAAGCATTTCCTAATCCTGAAGATGTAAGAGTTCCACTAAGAGATAAATACCATGGACTTCAGCAGCGACTCAGACACAGTATTGTGAAAGGTAATGCACGTCCTGCTTCAGGAAATTTTAAACGAACTTTCTTTTTTACCCTACTTAATTAATTAACTTGTGAAAATACCTTCTTTCGTACCCCTTGTGAAACAATTATTACAGTTTTCAGTTAGACAACTTTGAGAGAGTTTTGTGGCAAATTCTGTTATTTTTTTTCTGTTATGTCTATACCGATAACAGAATATCATGACTTCCAAGTTGGTGGTGTTTCTTCACTTTGTCACAGTTTCTGTGTGTATTTCTAAATGGCTGTAATTTATGATGATTCCAAGTTCATTCATGCCTCAATTTGAGAGAATTGAAAACTGAGAAGTTTGCATTTGAAATCTCTTGGTTTTCTTTCAATAGGTACTGAAAGTGAAGAAATGATGTCTGTTGTCATAGAGACTACTGAAAAAATGAGAATGAAGGCCTTGAGACATATAATAAAGAATATAGGCCCCATAGAAATTAATATTTGGGAGTCAGTGGAAGAGGGAGCAGCAGGTGATGAGGAACACTTTTATGACAGATTCTCATTAGGCACTAGTCTTAGCAGAAGCACACTTACTGATCCTGAGAATCCTCAGGTATATAGTGATGCTGACACAGCAACTACCCTTTCTGATGCTTTGTTTACTGAAGAAATGAGAGCTCAAACACCTTCGCTCCAAAGGTATGAAAGAAATGGCAGCAGAAAGCTTTCTATTTAAGTTGTCTCTTACTGTTCAAGTAATCTTTTCACCAAACAGGGTAATGGTCACTTTGGGTGATCTATCAAATGAAGAATTACAAATTTACCAGATCTTAGAACTGCAAATGTTATATTACTTACTATGTGACTAATATGTTATTGAAGTGTAAATTATTACCATCTGTGACCACGTTCATATATGGTTCTGCTGAGTTGCTGTCTATATAATACGGATATTACATTTGATTAATTTGCCACCTTAACATTGTAGTAATGTAAATTTGGGTTTGTTAGTTTCCTGGTTTTAACAATAGAGGAAGAAAAGGAGCTAATGTTGCATTTACTTACTTTTTCATGTAATTCTTCTTAAGGTGGACTTTGGCATTAATGATACTTATATTTGTTGTCTTACAGGGATAATGAACAGCAGAGACAAGGAGAAATAGGTAGCGAAAATACCACATGCAAGATAAAAGCTCTTAACTGGAAAACAAAATGTGAAGTACATGGAAAAGACATGCGTAATCAATGTAACTTGCCTGTAGTTGGTGCATGGGAATTTGAACGTGATGATGATGAATATGTTAATTTTTTAGAACTCTTTTTGAGTTACGTGCTTGAGAGAGACCTGATAAAGTGCAACGACCTTGGAATTCCATTTCTCACTAGCTTTTCTGGACTTCTTCGAGAGCATGAATTAAACTCCCTCTTTTTTGATGTTCATACAACACTGAAACGTCGGCAAGGCAAAACTAGAAGCCAAAGTGTGTTTAGAGCAGGGTCTTGCTATACTGTCACCCTGGCATCTTGTGATCCTGAAACAGTGTCTGTCTGTAATGAAAACCAAAATATTTTGGAAAAGCCAATCATTTTACAGTTGATTGTACAGACAACAGAACGTTCTGTGTGTAACCTAATGAAAGGTTGTAATGAAGGATTATTTGGTTTAAAACAGAAGTCAATTTACAGAGCTCACAGTGACAATCAAGGAGTCACTGTTGCACCAGCAAGCCAGACCTTTCCTAATCATGCTTTCTCTAGCCTGCAAACTCAGGCAACTTTTAAATACATTTACAAAACTGTTGATACAGTTGATACTGTACCAGGAGAACAACTAGCTATAGAATTGACGGGTAAGTTGAGCAATATTGCAAAATTGCTTGAGTGGATGATCAGATGGTCTGATAAAAGACTGCTCTGTGGTTCTAATAAACAAGATTCCTTAGAAGAGATTCTCCCAATGATACGTGTGAAAACATCATCAGCTGCTGTCCTTACTTCTTTGTGGCTGTTAGAACCGTTATACAGAGATGGATCTCAAACAAAGAGCATGAAATTTAAGGTAAGAAAGAGGGTGGGTAAGTGTCAATGAAATGTGTAAGTTATGCCAGTAGAGAAAATCACACGCGTCTTTTACCTCATAGTTCTATTCTCCATAAAACCTGGAATATTGAGTTAATAGCCTTTCCTTTAAGGGTTGCTTGGAAAAGAAAAAACATTCCAGGAATACTGGAATTCTGTCTGTAGGAAGACCTTGGTTGGAGATCAGAGTTCTCTTTGGAAGTCCTGTTTAAAATCTAACTCATTTATCTAGATACCACGTTATTTGCTCAAATTCCTACAAGTTTGGCCATTGTGTCTAGTTTTAGACATCATCTTTGAAGAAACCTAGTATTGGAGATAGAGTGTGGAAAAGCAAGACACAGAAAAAAGAAACAGTTTCTATGGGCAGACCTGAATTTAGATTCATTTGTATTTGATGACGGTGCAGATGCAGTCTGACTGGAGTACTTAAACTAGTTAAAGATCGGTGAAAAGTGAATTTTGAATTTCTGTCTAGCACTGTTACACAGAGTTGGAGAATGTGTGTTAATAGAAAAGAAGCAATTTGCTGGAAGAGCCTGATGAGTATTGTTTTATTTTATATATAGGGCCAACTGGATCACTTAGCTTCTTTAAGGCTACATGAAAATCTTTGATGGGAGAGGGTTGTGGAGGTTTTTAGAGGTTTTTCTCCTAGATCGAAAGAGATTTTTGTCTTGGATTTGGTTTGTATTTTCTGTTTTCTGACAAGTACCACCTGTATTTTACTTACAACTTGCTGCCAAAATTTTCTGTGTGCATCTAACTGCCTGATTATGTATGGCTTTTTGCCTTTCATACTGCCTTCAGTGATAATTTTACAGTTTTGTATTACACATGATGAAGGCCAAATCTTATTGTGTATCTTTGTATATTTGATTGTCACATAGCATCTTTGACAATTGGCGCTCAACTGAGACTGACAAATCCCTCTTTTTTTATGTTTCCTTTGGATAATTCAGAGTACCATTGCTTCACTTAATGCAAAAAGGGGTAAAACTTGGGTTCCACAGGCAACTGTAAATCCAGAATCTCTCAGCTCTATAATAGAGAAAAAGATATGAAGTTAAGCATAAACATACTGTATGAAATCATTGGGATTTTTTTTTAAAGTATCAGGTCTTTTTTTCATTATCATTATTATTGTTATTAATAGAATCCAGATAATCAATATGTGAAAGAATTTACATCTCTACCAGAAGCCCAGTCAAGGACAGAGAAAGAAATTAGTATGGATGAAGGCTCTTCCGTACTGGCCAGTCCTCCTCTTGATGTCCAGAGTGTACAAGCCTATGATGATCTTTATGAAACTGGTTTTGGGTAATTTGTTTTCTTTTAACCTAAGAAATCTAGTTGGTGGTAATTCCTCAGCTAAGCAGCATGTCAGTATGAAGAGTTTTAGTGTTACTACATGTTATAGGCATGTTTAATTTTGAGTGGAAAGTCAAACTCATGCATATTGTTCACAGCTGCATAAAGCAGATTAAATATTCTCCATCAGCAGGCGTACCTCTCAGTAGGAAAAAATGTAGCTGCATATGAATTGAATTTTACATAGTTGTTTATAAACTTAGCAATGTGGAAGTGGAATCTAGATTTCTGATATAATTGATATCATCGTTTTCTCACAGAATTCAGATAACTTCCAGTCTCTTTAGTGTCATTTTCTTTGTGTTGAGATGGGAGTTCATAATGTTAGTTTATTTTTCCCTGGATCTGTAATCTAACTATGTTCATACGTATGCGTTTCGGAAAAAGAGATTGAAAAGACAGTAAAATTCTATTTGTTAATATCTTACATAATTGTGAAGATGGAGATTCCTTAACCTGAAGTCCTTTGTGACATTTCTCTTAATCTTTTGCTGCGCTGAAGAAACAAAAGATCTTTGGTACTAGTATTCTGAGACATTATCGTTTGTATTCTCTGACAAGAATTTTTTTTAAGTGAAATTCAGGGAGAAGATGTATATGAACATTGATTACATCGCAGCAGTGTTTATTTTACAGTTATGCACTAGGCTGCAATCTGAGAGGAATAGCATACTTAAACTATGTCAGATTTGTATTATTTTTGTTGTTAATTACCTTTTATAATTCCGATTACCAGAATGCCTACAAAGTCAAAATATTTTGATAAGAAGGAAGTTAATCATGGGAATTATTCTGTACCTCGTATGACTGAAGGTCTTAATGAAGTGGTACCATTTGTTCAGGAGGAGTTAGATGTAACATCGGAAAGAGAAGGTTTGTTTTTATGGTATATCCTTTTACTGTGGTCTGACATATAAAACAGTAGGAGTTTTGCCTGAATAGGATTATATGTCCCTCTATTTATTTTAAGACTTTCTGATCAGTTTTCACTTATGTAACTTCTTTTTCCTATAGAGATAAGACAATGTGTATTAACATATTTAATTCTCTCATTTACTTTCATTCCAAAAATATTTATGCAACTGTGTAAAATATGATTTGAAAATTGTAAGGGCTGAGTATGCATAGGTTGTTTATCACATTCCTACCATTAAAATAAGCTTTCTTTTTTTTTTTTTTCCTTTGGGTGCATGCATCATCACCAGTAATAACACAAATTTTTATTTGCTGAGGCATCTCTCAGCTCCTTTCTCCTCACTAGGGAAAAAGTGGACTGATGTGACCAGTTGACAGAAATCACATAACAGTGCTCTGTGTAATGTAGTTTGGTGATTTAGAGTAACTGTGTTTGTTTTGTAGAGTTCTTTGAGGAGCCATATGAAACTCCAAAGAGCTCGAGTAGCTTTGTCAAGATCAAGCCTGTAGAACGTCAAAGAGGAAAGGCAAGTTACGATCATGTATAGAAGCATCAATTTATTATGAATACTCTTTTCAAAATATCCTGAATTCCTCAATATACTTAAGAAATTGAGGGCTTGAAGTGTTTAGGATTGGTGATTATTTTTTTTTTCTTTACTCTTCTTAAATCAATAATTAAAGTCACAAGTAATTAAACAGTAGTAAAGCGTGATCTGCTGTGAGCACTTTTGAAAACTGATTCATTGTTTGTAAAACTAAATGTGTGTATGCCTATATATATAAAATATCTAAAATTATATAGGTTTGATTTATATATATAATGTATGCACATATATATACACAAAAGCATGTAAATTAAGAAACAAACAACAGATGGTCTCTGGTTAATAGACCAGATTTCTTGTCTATTTTGTTAAGCTAGAAAGCTGTATTAAGAGCTTTTTTTTTTCTTTAAAAATGTGTGCTGTCTCTGAAGTTGTCACAGGGTGATTAAGTAAAGACTCTACCACTTGTTTGCACACTTGCTTGTTTTTAAATTAAACATAGAAATATGTTTATTTTGCTCCTATCTGAAAATTCAGTCTGGATCTGTAAACGAGCCTTGGGTTGGGTTTGTTTTTTTTTTTTCATGCATCATCTTTGGTCATAAGTCTCCTTTCTTTGAAATTGACTAAGGGCTATTATGCAGAAATTTGAATTGCGGTGCTATTGGTTTACTTGCCTGTAGTACTCTAGATTCAGTGCTGTTAATGGGATTAGAAACAATAAATGTATCGTGGTCTTCAGTTCTACAACGCATTTCTCTAGTGTTCTGTTCTCTAGTATTCTCTGCAACGCAATTCTCTAGTGAATCTGGCATGTATAAAATCCTGCGTTTGTTTCAATTTCTTAGTTTGTAGATAGTTTGGGTTGTTTCCACATTTTTGTCTTAACTAGGGGGTGCGAGTTTAGCAGAGTATATTTCAAGGGTACTAGATGGATATGAATTTGAAAAGAAAAACTCATAGGAATGACTTCAAATCAAGGGTGATCAGGTGAATTGTTAGGATATCTCTCTATTCCTGATCTGTAGCTGTCCTCCAATAAGTATGTAATTTTGATTATTTTTCAGTCAGATTTTTTCAAGTGGCTGGTTAATCCAAAAGTATGTTTGCCTTAGGCTAATAAAATAATACTTTATTGAAGCAGAAGGGGGTTATAAAAATTTACGAGTTTGGATTCATCTTTTTATATTCCAGCAGGTCTCCATTTCAGATGTAGATAGTCCCCAGGAAGATCAAAAGGTGGAAGAAACAAAGGAAGGAAAGGCTGAACAGAATGAGTGAGAGACTTTTTGTTGTTGTTTTAATTTCTCTTTTAACTTTCCTTAAAAACCTAAAGTAGTTTTCTTAATTATGGTGTCAAGTGAAGTCTCAGTGGGTTCTTGATGTTGTTTATAGCAACAGACTCATAGTTTGCAACAAAATTTCAGTCATCTTCCATTTCACGTGTACAGGCATTTCACATATAAAAAGTGCTTGGTGGATGAGTGGTTATTTTAGTAACGATCAAATAACAGAGGCATGGTTTGTGTGAAGGCAAATTGGAAAAGCTTTCAGATATGCAATTCCTTCTGCAGACCTGAAACAGGAGCAACATCTTCAGGCTAATAACAGGTGGAGAGCTGTTATTTTAGGAAATTTTAACAGTTAATTTGTTATACAGTGTACAAGAAAGAGAAGTTGATGTCTAGGGAGCAGAAGGTGAGGTAAAAATGGATATGCGTGAAAAGCTTGTTAGCTGCTGAAAGAGGGAGGGAGGTATTTTACACAACTTGAGAAATTTACTTCATTATGATCTTTTTAAAATTCTATGTTTTAAAATATCTCTACATTTATAATACAATGTATATAAAATTATAGAAGCAGTCTATAAACCTGATTGTTACATCATCTGTTTGAATAGATGACTGCTCAGTTTGATTTCTATGAAGTTTTTCGAGGGAAGAAACTATATTCTGTAAACAGAGGGTTCATCATGTTTATCATGAGAAATCTTGGTCTTTTGTGATTTTTTTTTTTCATTTGTTTTAATGACAGAAAAATACCAACCTGTTTTTATTATTTCAGTTAGCATTCTTCTTTAAGCCACCAAATTTGTTGTAATGAAATGTTTTCCTCTGATATACAGTGCTTGAATGTCTTAATATTTAGAAAAATCTTATTAATTGTGATGACATATAAATAAATATTCCTGTGTATATATAGTGTTTGTGAAAAACTTTTAAATGGCTTAATTTTAGAAAGTCTCAGAATCCTCTACTATTTTAAACTGATAGATTTTTGTTTTGAAAGAAACAGAAATAACAGCACATAAGGTGCCCCTCAAGGATTTCTTATGATACTGTTTTTTCTTTTTTAGGAATGAAGATTGTAGTGATATTAACAGTATCGCTTAAATTGGATTTTCTCTTCTTCTGTCAGTTCAGATCAGCCTGGGGTTTGCCTGCTCTTTGTGTTGAATAGCCAGAACCCTTTCAGTGCTTTTGTTTGAGTCAGTTTCTGATTGCTAGGGAGACAAAGCAGGAATGTCAATATTTGCCAGCTCAAACTGCAGCATAATGCAGTAATTGAAGCAGTGCAGATCAGTATAGCTCTGATCAGGTAGCTTGCAGGTATTTTATCTCATACTAATTAAAATATTTTTTCAGGAGATTTTATACATGTGTGTGTGTGTGTATATATATATATACACACACACATATATGTATATAAAATGAAAATAAACAGCATAACAAATTATTGTAGTATTTACAATACTAATTTTTTCTTTCTTTATAGCATGACTGAGGTTGTTACTAGCACCATTTCTCACTCATTCTCTTTAGAACAAGATGCAGAAGTTCCCAGGTAAGGTAAACCTATAATGTTTTATATAATAAAAAATGGACTATTGCCATTGAATTTTCATTCTGTTGTGTAGATTTGATTACAAAATATTTGCAGGTATAGTACATTGTACCTGCAAACTGTAGTACTAAGTAGCCTTTCCTGAAGCCTTTTTGTGCTGTAATCCTTGAGGATCATATACTCTTTGTTTGTTGTCCTGAATATCACATGAATCAAACATGTTAATTCAGAGCTACCAGATTTCAAGAGAAGTGATACTTTTGTTTTTTGATTCCGGACAGAATCATTATAATTATGTAATATTACTATAGAAGATACATTGTAACATAAAACACCTAAACAATAACATCATAAACTTACATTCATATTTTTATAAAATTATTAAAATATGTATGTCCTACAGCAACTGCTAGATACACCTAATTATATACATAATACTTCCACAGACAGAATGTTGGAATTGGGAAAAGGGATCAGGAGTCAATCGCAGGCTTTCACTTCGAGAATAGTCCTCTGAGTTTTTTCAGGTTAGAGGAAGATCTGAAGTATGCATTCCTTTGGATTCCATTTTCATGTGTTTCTAATCTCATTTCCTTCTTGAGTTTTTCAAGCAACCTTTTTAGAGAAAAAACTTTTCTCAGACTTGAAGGGTTTCAGGCCATGCTGAGACATTCTAATTGTATTCCAAAAGATTTCCTGTGCCCCTTCACACCTATAACTTATCCAAAACCTTTTCAGTATTACTCTTTAGCCTCTGCTTTGTCGCATGCTTGGAGGCTATCCTGTTCAGTTGTGAAAAATCCTCAAAGGTTGGCTGTACCCGTAGCAATGTCAGCATTTTTCTTAAATAGCCGAATGTCTTTTGGGTGAGTTTCTGTTGATGTAGGTAGAGTCCTTCACTTTTCTAATTTAAGGTAAATCCTAACCCTCTCTCCTTCATGTAAGGATGTTACCTACGTAATAGTCTTTACCTACTAAAAGATCTCATTATCTCTGTGAGAAAATTCAGTGTATTGTATCATCTGGTACATGTTATTTTAATTTTAATTGTTTTCTGATGTGAAATTTTGTTGTTGATTCCGAATGTATAAAGTAACTTTTAATTTTTTAATTGAAAGTGAATCTCACATCTCTCTTATTTCAGCTGATAATGTCCTTCTCCATTTTCCATCAGCTCTTTGGTTTCATGACTAACCAGGTGGCCCTCTTTCTGCCAAATTATTGTTTTCTGCCTGTATCTCTAGTGGAGATAACATTTCAGATACCCTTGTGACTAAAAAATCAGATAGAACTTACGTCTTTACTACTGTTTTTCATTCATTGTATTAGGAAGCGTTAGGAAAAAGATGTCATACATACTTTCCAATGAAGGTTGTGCAGTGTTAATTATTAAATTGTTCCTACAATTAATTATGCTTTAGAAAAATATCTTTAAAATTTTCCTGGATTGCTTTAAGACAGCCTCATGTAGTTGTTCTGAACTATGAATGTTTTTCATCGTTTTGTTCTTTTTCTTTTTAAGTAATAAAGAGATTTCTCTAAGTGATGGTCAGCCTTCTCAGACTGTTGTGTCAACTGTGTCAAGTGTTGCCTCCAATACTTCCATTTGTGCAAAGATGCGAGAGGTCAAGGAAGAAGTCCCTACAGAAGAGAAACTAAACACATCAGAAACTGTCAGGCAGATGCTCCAAGATGAAATGTTTAAGTTAGTTCAGGTGAGAGCATCTCATTATTGAAAATAGCATTCACAGTACAAACT
>VFFE01007178.1:1330418-1360588 GCA_008921705.1 Burhinus oedicnemus | reverse complement strand
CCGATGTACTTGAAGAAACCCTTCCTGTTGACCTTGACATCCCTTGCCAGATTTAATTCCAAGGAGGCCTTGGCTTTTCTCGTTTCATCCCTGCATACTCTGGCAGCATTCTTGTAATCTTCCCAAGTGGTCAGTCCCTTCTTCCACGCACTGTAAACTTCCTTCTTCCACTTGAGCTTTTTCAGAAGCTCCGTGCTCAACCATCCAGGTCACCTGCTTCCCTTGCCTGATTTCTTGCTCTTAGGGATGCACCAATCCTGAGCTTGGAGGAAGTGATACTTGAATATCAACCAGCTCTCTTGAGCCCCCCTACCCTCTAGAGCCCTAACCCATGGGATTTCTCCAAGCAGTTTCTTGAAGGGATCAAAGTTAGCCCTCCTGAAGTCCAAGGTTGCAACCCTACTTCTCGTTTTATGCCTACTGCACGTAATCCTGAACTGGATCTTCTCACAGTCACTACAGCCGAGGCTTCCCCCAACCTTAATGTCCTCCACCAGTCCCTCTTTATTGGTCAGTACTAGGTCCAGTAGTACACCTCTCCTTGTCGGCTACTCCACCACCTGAGTCAAAAAGTTGTCATCAAGACACTGGAGGAACCTCCTGGACCGTACATGCCTAGCTGTGTAGCCTTCCCAGCAGATATCAGGGTGATTGAAGTCCCCCATGAGACCCAAGGCCTGTGATTGTGAGGCCACTCTCAGCTGTCTGTAAGAGGCCTCATCAACTTCTGCATCCTGATCAGGTGGCCTGTAATAAACCCCCACAACAGTGTCCCTCATGTTAGCCTGCCCCTTAATCCTTACCCACAAGCTCTTGACTTCCTCTTCATCTGCCCCCAGGGACAATGTTCCAGTCTCAAGTAGGAATTTTATTCCTAATCAGTCATCTTTTGGGTCAGTTTGTAGAACAAAAAAATAGAAGGTAAATTTGATTTCAGGCTAAAGAAGATTTATTTTGGTTTGGGTTTTCTCCCGCCGTTTTATAAATCCTTGATAAATTGTACTACATAGAATTCAGTACCTACGGATTTTCCCTGTGATACCAAGTGAGTGTATTAATTTTTCCTTTCTTTTGAAATTCAACAGTGTTGTTCCATTTGGAACATTATTTTACTACATCGCATGACTTCTTTGCAGATAGCTAGAAAGACCTCTAATAAGCTAAGTAGTGTAGTTTATTTGGATCAAGTAAAGAAGCAGGTTTTTATGGTTTTTAACCTATTTGTGAGGGAATTGGAAATGAATGTCAATTTAGATTGCAGCGTGTTGCTTTGATTTTAATCTTTTGAGTATTTTTCTGCTAATTTATCTCCAAAATGACAAATAATTTAGCGATTTGTTGTTAGAAGCAATCATTAAAGAAACCTGTTAAGCTACATTGTCTATCTCTATTTTTTTAAAGAAATGCTATTCAAAGCTTTTCTTACCATTTAGAGAATGCAGACCTGTTTCCAAATAGTTTGTCTGAATTTTCTTGGCTTTTACTGTAAATATAACACTGACTATTATTCTTTTCTCATAGAATCATTTAGTGCTGCTGTGATACTACCACCAGACGTGTATTTAAACCTGAAATTCCCCACTGAAGTGAATGGGAGATCTTTACCATCCTTTCTGTCAGATGCACCTGATTTGGTTAGTGGTCCAATGTACATAGAGTTATAATACATTTTAAATATGCTGTTTGTCTTACCTCATGAATTTGGGTTCTTTATATCTGGATGAGTCAGTTGTATAATACCATAGGGAAGATGGTAGTTATTTTGTCTTCAAAACAAAAAGCCTTTCAACTCAAAGTGGTAAGAGGTAAACACAGAAGTTGTTAACAATGTACTGTAAATAATGTGTGCAAAACATGTACTTTATAATTCTTAATAATCTTGTTCTTGTTTAGAGCAAACGTGAATACATCAGTGTGACTGACATTGAAGACAGTGACATCCTTAACAATTTGCCCATGATACCTGAGTCTGAAGAAGAGATAGCTACTGCACAGCAACACAAGAAGTTTGAAATTCCATCTACTGCAAAACTTCATCACATGGCAGCTTCTGTTACTAATGCAATTCCACCTGAGGCGCTTCAGAAGAAAGGTAAACCATTTTGTTCTTAAATCGGAAAAAAAAAGCTATACACTTACGTTGTAGTCCTCTTACCTCCCACAGAAAACCTGCAGCCTTTCCCCAACTCACTTCCTGCTTTTTTAGTGTTATACATCAAAACTTTTATACGTTTGACTTCTTTTGTGACAATTGCTCCCTCCTAAAACATACTATTAGGTATAGCACAGCTATGCCTAATTACTTGCAGTACTTAAATGTTTGCAGTTTATTCAATGATGTTGGTGCAGTCTTTTTTTTATTTCAAGATGATCATCTGAAAAATGTATCAAGCCAAATGCAAAAGGAAGATAAGAAGTCAGATTCTGCTAGAGACGGTGTAACTTGGAACATAGTACATGAAGATGACAGAACTTTCCCTTCTTCAGGGCTTCCATCCAAAGTAATTGGCAAAGAATACTTTTCCACAAAGGAGCAGGAAATGGATATGCAATTACAGACGCTACAGAACATAACCAAAAATATGGAGGAGGATTTCAGAAATACCAAACTGGTGAGTTCTGACTGCTGACTGTTGTGTCTAGAACAGTTTATTTTTTGATTTCTGTCAGCTAAAGACAAAATTTATGGTTTGGAATGATGTATTTTCAAATGTGCTTGCTGTATGTTGAGAGAGATCAGGAATAATAACATACAGTTCTTTCACACTTATTGCTGCATCTCTTGGCTAACATGGTTACTTACAGTGGACCAGACGCTGGCCAGAATGGTGATGTTCTTCGTGAATGGGCAGAATGGGAAAATGGAATACCACAAAAGTTGAGGCTGAGCAGGAGAACTTTTTGGCAAAGATTTCTGCAATTGTGCCTCTGCAGAATATTATGTGGCTGTTTGTGGAACCTGGTCCTATTTATTTTCATAAAATATTTGCATTTTTAACATCTTTATAAATCTAAAGGTAGAAGTAAAATAAATACATTTTGGACATAGTGCATTCAGATGATCTTATATGTAATTCAGGAAGTACTATTTTATAGCTCATGACGGAGATAATGGTAAAAAGTTAAAAATTTTCAACAGACTGACCTCTTAATACTATATCTAGTTTAATTTGCCTAGAACTTGAGGTGTAGCTAACGTTAGGTGTATAGGAAATGGGGAATGCTGGCAATTATTTCTTCACATTACTTTGACTTTTTTACTAAGTTTAGAGAAAACTGGGACTGACTAAGAATAAGCCAGTAGGTTCTGATTTTATCTGGCTAGGAAAAAAAAAATTTTTTTTTTTTTTTCACATCAAGAAAATTAAGTTAATTTCCAGTTCCTGTAGACCTGGCTTAATACAGAATGAATTTAGTAGCGCTGTGTAGTTCCGTAGCATCTACTTTCTGTATAATCATTCAAACTAATAGTGTCCATTGCCTTTCCTTCCATGTATTCACAGAAATGTAAGGACCATATCGTGTCACATACACAGCATTATTACACTAAGAAGGGTTATTTAATCACTTGTATTCTTCATCAAGGTGATGATCTAGCCAGATTTTTAAAAGCCAGATTTTTGAAAGCCTGTAGTGAAGAAAAATCTTCACGTACCCTTTCTTTGTTCCAGCATTTCACTGCATTTGAGTTTTAAACCTTCTTCTGGATATCTGGCCAAATCCTGAAGATAAACCCATTTTCTTTCTTGCCCTTATTTCAGTGCACCCCAGTTGGCCATTCCTGTTATAACAATTTCTTAAGTATTAGAAATTAGTTTTGAGGCCTATTCTTTGTAAGAATAATGTTCAGTAAAATATTCATGTAATGTTCAGTCTTAATCTAGGTTAGTCAATTTTAGTTTTCACTTTCTAGTTTTAAACTTTAGGTAACTTCTGACTTACGAAGACTATGAAGATATTTTTATTTCTGTGGTTTTTAGATACGATATATTGGAAAACTTCAGATATTTTTTAAATAAAGATAATGTGATCAACAGGAGTAAAACTGTTCACAAGAATAATACAGTCATATGTATTTTTCTCAGAGTAAGAGTCTAGAAGATTGAACTCTTAACGTGAAATGAACCTACCTGAGCTACTTGGATTCCTGAACTATTTTGTTTGCTTTGAATCAGGATACTCCATTAAAATGTTTATAAGATTCTGAGGAAAAAAAATGTATTTAAAGCAAACTTTTAATGAATATCTGTGGTGTAAGTCTCAGAAATACCTTGAAGAATATGTTGTTACTTAGTTTTTGGTTTTCATTTATAGCTAGTGAAAATAATAGAAGATTTTGAAATGGCTGCCAGTTCAGACCTTGGTGCTCGTCCTTCATTCTCTGAAGATGCTAGAATCATTGATGATGGTATGTGTTCAGTTAACAGAAGGATAGTAAACTTGCAATTGCATATTAAACTTGACTAACTTTTAATTACCACTGAAGTTTATTGCAGCCCTAAAAGGTGTTATTGAAATATGCACCAAAAATAAAAATTAAGAGAGAGAGAAATAAAGGTAGAAAATCTGAATATTATGGGTACTGCTTCAACAAAAATGCATTTGAAAATATTTGTACACTTTGATCTTTTCCAAAGCCATAATGCAAGACTTGAATATAAAATTTTAAAGATGATAGTGTGTACTTCTATTGTATCATAAAATCAAAACATGGTGCTTATGAGTGCTTTACTTGCTGATGTAAAAGGATATGAAATTTGTCCTCAGTTTTCTTTGTGTATATAAAGAAACTTGTTTCATGCATCTTTGGTGCCTATTTAGTTGTAATATCTAGTGATTGTAATAAAAGCTTACATCAGCTTAACTGTTTGGTACTGTACTGTGCCAAGAAGGAGAATGCTAGGGGTAAATACTTCAGGTCCATCTTACATTAATACCAAAACATAGTCTAATCTACTTACGAAGTTAATACAAAGCCAGGTGGTAGAACCAAATCATGGCTATATCTGTGTTTATACATAAGACAATATTTAAGATGTCCATTAGCCTCACACAGAGCAACTCATAGTTTAGTCTTTTTATTCACATGTACAGAACTGGTACATAAATCACAGCTCTGGTATTGCCCTTTTATAGAGGGAGACACAGCTGATCTAGGTTCAGGTTGTTCTAGCTTTGACAGATAAACTAAATATGCCACTAACAAGTATATGTGAGTGATAGTTTTTGCATTGTGGGCTTTTTCCATTGTTCTACACTAATTACCATATTTATTACTTTTTCGCAGAATCAGAACAGTATTTGAGGGGCATGATTTTTGAGGACGTCACAGATGATGAAAAGGAGGAATATCCTGTACCCAGTTATACTACATCGGAAGTACACTCTCCTGCCTCTGCAGCCTCTGCTTCAAACTTTCCCAGTGGCACAAAGTCATCTTCTGGTATAGTCTTTAATGTTTATTTTCGCCTTTTTCTGCTTTTAAAAATAAGGAAGCCTTTTCTTCCTGGTGTAATACTTTCTCGTTGCTGTTATACAGAATGTTATGTAATGCCAATGAGCTCATAAAAGCCAGTTATCAGTGTTTCTAGATTGTGTTATTTAGAATGGCTTCATGGATGTGTATTGATAATGAATTTATATGTTACATGACAGAACAGTATAACTAAGCTTTGAAAACAGTTCAGCAGTAAATTATACTTGCACTCAGATTCACCATTATTGAAAGAAAACTAATAACTTTGGGTCTATTTCTGAAACCCATCACTGTGCTGATTTGTATTATTTAGTTAAGTGTAGTTGTATATAAATAAGCACAGTGCCACAGAACAGTCATACCTTCCTCCCAAAGCTAGTCCCAGAGACTATCATCTCTGTTATCCTCCTATGTTCTAGAGAGGCGAGAGCTCAATTAAATCCAACCTACATCAGCAAAATAAATTGTTTTATATTACTATACAGTAACTACTGGCTGTGTCCTAAAACATTATTTTATGAGATCTCATTTCATTTTGCAAACTGACAGTAAATTGATTTTTGCAGTCAGGAAGACTGCAGTAACATTAAAAGGAGGAGGAAAAACCGCTATGCAAGCGATCTATTTTCTGTGTTTAAAAAAGCAGAGCGCCTTATTTTGTCTGCATTTTGCCTGCGTTGCTTGCATTCAAGCTTTTCTAAGATAGATACATACTTTGTACAGGTAAACATGCATTTGATAGTCACATTTGCAGGAATCTATCTTAAAAGCTGTTAAAACATATTTCCTGTATATGCATGCAGCAGAAGTGAATCTCAAATGGCATGTGCGCCCAGGTAAATTTTGTAAACAGTAATACACTTACAGTTTTCTCTTTAAGTATAAACTTGTTACTTGCAAACTGAGAAAACTGTAGGTGAGGTAGTAAGTTAGAACTATAATTTTTTAAGACTACAGTTTAGCTTATGGAGGATAATAGTGTTCTTCCTTCCAAGACATCCATACTGCTCTTCAGCCACATTTCCTGAAGTCCAGGAGTTCATAGCCTGGCTTCGTCAAGTAAGTGTCAATTGCTAATCGGAACAGAGCATTTCCATTTGGTTGGAACTAATAAGCTTAGTCTGATTGTGGCAGAAGACTGCCAACAGTGATCTCAACTTCCTAGCAAAACTATCCATGTTAGTCAGGGAGCAGTTAATTAATGTTCTCTGAAGGCTCTGTATTAACCTGGCAGTTGATGACATGCTCTCTCACAAGTCATTAAGCTTATGTACAATGTTAATTTAATGTCAACATACTCAGGTTGATATATTTCTGTATTTTATCCCACAGGCTGTTTAACATATGTATTATTAGTTTGCGTACAAGTGCAAGGCTTTCATTAACAAAAGCTGTTTCTATTTCAGGCTTTCCCGTATGCGGAGATCTGTGTGATAGGTATGTATTTTGGCATTGGTTCTGTTGAAAATTTGTTTACTTTAAACTCCTACCAAAAAGGAGAGTGTCAAGGTGGAATTATCACTTACACAAAAATCTAGGCATTCTTTTTCAAACTGAATGAAAGCCTTTTTATTAGTTAATTTCAGGCATTTACTCTGACTTTGGTAGTACCTGTTAGATTTAGTCTATGCAAAAGCTGCAGAAGCATTCAAAGTCGCTTTCTAGTTACAAGTAACAGAGCTGTTATGTCGATGCTGCTATTGTCTATGTGCATTTGTTATTTCTCCTATTTGCAAAACACTTGATCCCAAACAAGCACTTGTAACTGCTGCTAGTAGTCATCTGCTGAGGCCAGCTGTCATCAGAAAGTTTTTGAACTGTTTATCTCAGCATGGGCAGCAATACAAACCCTGTGGGTGGTCCTGGCCTTCTGGGCTGCCAGGCTTAGCCTCCTCTGGGCCAGCTGTGTTCACACACCCCGGTTCAGCTCTGGATAGGGCCATATTTCTGGATGGTTTATTCAAAGCCCTCTTTGCTGTCATACCCCTGATGTTAGTCAGGTCTCTCTCAGTCTGTCCTGTTCATATTGAGCTACAAAGTTGGCTAAAGTGTATGTGATGACAACGAAGCTAAGGTGATGGCTGGTAACGTTTTTAAGACAGTGCATCTACACACGTTATCCAGGTGTTGCTTCTGTGCACTAACACACTGAGATGTAGGGGAAAGAAAATTCAGTCCAAAGGCTTCTGGTAAAAACATCTGGATATTCTCATTTTCAGCATAAAAGGAAGGATTTTAGCTTGTTCTTACAGTCATGTTCTACTTTAATTCAGTAACATTTTTTTTCCCTGCCTAACTTTAAGCTCTTTAGAAGATCCCCTGCAAATTACTGGTCTGAGTGGTGTTACTGACATCATTAATGATCTTATAGTGGAAGGTGGCATCTCTCCGTCGGAGCTGGGCTTTACAAAAATACAAGCTAAGAAAATCTCTAGGTAATACCATGGCTGTTTTTTATTATATGTTAGTTAAATCATTTTAATCCTGGTTATTCTTCTCATATTCTTCTCACCCTGTAAACAATGGAAGCAAACAGGTGATTTAAGTTAATGTTAATGGGACTAGTATTAGAACTGTTTAATAGCCACTGTTTTACTGGCCATTATTGTCAAATATGCTAATTGGTTTTTATTATGTTGGTTTTAAAATTCTTTCTTTCCTACTTGCCTGTTCCTTCTTCTACCAGTTATAGGCTGGAGCACAGCTCTATCTATATACAGCAGACTGAGTTCAACCAAGGGGACTGAAGCCTTCTGAAGCAATTCTGAAAGACAGGATAGAAATTTCCTGTCAGTGGCGAAGCACCTTCAGAAGCTTCCCGCCACAGACTCCAGCTTGTCGTGCTCTCCTCTGTGCTGGAGTGTTCTACACCTTCCTGCCTGCCAGTTACAAAATCAGCTGTATTCTTTCCTGAGACAGATTGAAATTACAGCTATTTCCTACTCCTGGTTTTGATATCAGTTGCTTACAAGGCAAAAATACAGCTGTTCTGGATGCCAGACAATCTGTTGTGTTGGTACAACGGTTCACACCAGTTTAAGGGTGTTCTAGTGACTCATTTAAGTTGAGTGCTCTGGTTTACTTGTTCTAACGTTTACTTAACTTGTAAAAGGAACTCAAGAGCTTCAAACCTAAATCTGTGCACAGATGAAAACATCCTTGTGATCCTTTGAGAATTCCAAACACATTAATAATGACTACATCAACATATAAGTGTCACTAGCTGGATTGTTTTGTGCAATTATGTGAATACTTTCAAAATTACTGAAAATTTCAGAAATGTATTTAATCAAACCTGATGAAAGACCTCAAGACAACTCAGTTTCACGTAGTTATTTTCACGTATGACTGTGAATACTTCTGATAATAACACTTCCCTTTGCCATAAAGTAAATCACTTTCAAATGTGTCAAAGTTCTTCTGACCCCTTGAGGGCTTTAATGCTTCAATCCATAAGCTTTCAGTTGAACTGCAGCTGCTACTAGAGATAATCTTATTTTGTTACAAACATATCTTCTGTTGATTCTGGAATTATTAGTGGCTGCCAGTCTTGAAAATGAGAGAAGTTTCAAAATGGGCTGTGAAAAATGAGGGATTTAAAATCGAAATGCTTCTCTTGGAAAATCTCATTTTTAATTTTTAGGTCATTGCTTTTAGTTTTACAGTGAAGAAAATATTTATTACCCAGCTGCTTACTTCAAAGACTATTGCAAGGTGAATTAATAAGTCTTTCTGAAGAACTTTGAGGATGAATTTATGTTAGCAGCTCCTATGGGCTGTGTTTTTCTGTTGTTAGTATTCTAAGTTAGTGTTTTTAAAATTACTTTGTAGAGATAGACCTGTGAAGGAGCTCATAGGTTGAGGGGAAGGAACAAAAAGGATGATGGAATTTCATTGGTCTTTTTTTCTTTTTAGGTGCTTATACATACATACTTAAAAAAGAAAGATCAAAGCAAAATGACTTGCAGTTTTTACTGTGCCAGTTACCCTATAAAGACTATAACAGATGGTCCACATTTAAAGCTTTGGTCATATTGTCTGAATGTAAGTGACAAATAGAAGAAATATTTTAGAAAACATCTTGGAAATTACTTGTATGCCAAGATTTTATGAAGTAAAATTTTGCAGAAGAAAATTTCCCAGTTGTTCATAACTTATGCTTTCACCTGAGTCATAATTTTAAAGGGATCGGAGTATTTTTATTATATCATGTGTAACTGCCACTGTTTGCAATTTAAAGGATGTGCTAGATTATTTCCCATTTACATCTGCTCTCAGGGTTCATGATTCTGCTGCTGGACGTTCTCAAAAAACAGAAAAGCAGAAGAGAGAGATACAAGCATGGATGAAAAGAAAACAAAAGGAAAGAATGAGAGAATATGTGAAGAAACTGGATGAACAAAGACAAAAAGAGCATAATCCATTCAATCTAAGAAAGAATGTGGTAAGGGTGTCTTGAAGAGTAACTGTTCTGTATTGTACAAGTGTTGATTGTTCAGGTTAGATAATATAAAGGCTGTTGGTGATTTTTGTTTTTGTAGTTTAATGTTGTTTTTTTTATATGTATAATTTTATTTTATTGGGACAATTAGTAAAAACATGTTTATGGCCTGATACATTTCTCTCTCTCCTGATCTGCAGTGTGCTGGAAATAACTGAAGGGAAAAAAAGGTACAAAAGTAGCTCAGAAATAATTTCCCAATCAGTATTAAGTCTTAAAATACACATTTGTCACCTGGAAACCTTCAGGAACTGAAAAGACACTGCTGAGTCAGGGGAAGTTCCAGGGTTACAGGAGATGAGACCTAGCAACAGCAAATACATCCCTATACTCTTTACTCATTAGTTGAATAGAAGGTATACTGTAAATTCTTTCATGCTGAAGCTCTACTGGTTTTAACTCCCAAGCAGCAAACACATAACACACAAAAGTTTCCTGTTACTAAATAATTCAATTGTATTCACTTTTAAAAGGAGTGACAGATGTCATCTATGAAATACAGTATTTCCCTTGGGTTTAAACTTTCTTTCATAGTTGAACCCGACTGCTCTTTTGTACATGAGTAGAAAGAAGTGATTTAGGAAAAACAGGTCCTGTTTCTCTCCCTCTCCTGTGTTGCCAGCCCATAAATACCTACTTCATGTCTGTGTTATAGGCTGAAATCATTAGATGGGGAGGGATTCTCAGCTTTTGGGGTTTTGTTGGTTTTTGTGTTGTGGGTTTTTTTTCTCCCAGAAACATTAAAAAATTCGAAGTGTACTCTAGCAAACACAGGTCAGAGTTCAGCCTTGCCCTGTTTTTTAAATTAGTTATTGTTAGGAACGTCACTGATCTTTAGGAAACTTCAGATGAGGCCATTTGAAACTTTGAGCTTAACAGTGAAGACATCTCCATAGGAATGTTAATATTTTAAGCATATGACCTATGGAAGGTGTGGCTGCAAGCTTTCAGTATATTTTTAGAGACTGGAAGTTTATAGAGACAATCTTACCTGAATTTCGTGGTAGGGCCGTATGCTTTCATATTGTTTTTCATCCTGGAGAGTGTCTTAAACAGTAACTTTCAAGTTAAATAGGTCTACATTTTGAGAATGAGAGACTGTAATGAGATCACAATACAGAATAAGTTGATCATTATTATACTTTCTTGCACAGCATTGTAGTCTTACTTCAAAGGATATTAAATTCTTCCAGAAGAAGAAAGAAGAAAAAGACAAGTAAGTTGCTATAAATGTAACGTGGTATTCTTAATTATATATTAATCTCCCAGTCTCAAGGAAGAGGTAGTTCTAACTATCTTGTCTATGAATCTTCACATATGAATGGCATTTCAACCAAAAGCATAAATAAATCATGTTTGCTTTACGCTTTAGGAAAACTCTGAACATGTTTCATCCTTTGTTTCCAAATAGCATTTTTTTCTACCCCCCCCAACATTTACTCATTCATTCTGTCAAACCCGTTTTTCATAAATGTTTTAGCTTTTTACTAATGATCTTGAAAGGGTTAGTATATCTTCTCTGAAATTGCAAAGATATGTTCTTCTATTCTTGTTACCATGTAGCCTTACAAGACTCAGAAGCCAGCGGCAATTAAATGAGTGATAGCATGAGTTAATCTGTAATATTATTTCTTCATAGAGCCCTGTTATCTGAACATCACAATATAAGAATATCACAAGCTCTTTCTCTGATGAATGAAATGTTATCTGAAACAGCGGTTTTGCCTGCAAATGAACACAGACCATTGTCCAGGACAAGGTCACCTCAAGAATACAGAAAAAGGCATATGGCATCTACTAAAGGGTAACAACTTTAAGCATTAACTTTGCTCTGATGTATTGGTGTCTTTACCACACTTCAAATTTGTCTGCAGTTTGTAGCTAGTTGGCGTAGGATTAGTTTGAGAGAAGCTTTATATTCTGGCAGAATTAAAGATACACTTTGTCTGGATCAGAGGAGTATTAAGTTCTTGTACCAGTCTCCTTACAACCACTACTGCAGATCTTGGAGGAAGCCTTAAAAATGCCTTTCAGAGCACAGAATAAACCAACTCTAGAGTCAGAGCTGTAATCAATGTCCTAACCTATTCCACTCAACAGCAGTTCCACTGGACTGTAGCCAGCAACATAATGATCTGAAGAGCATCTAGTAACAAGCAAAAAGCAAATAAAAATACTACAGTGCATGCACTTTAATTAGAGTTCAGCAAACTCTAGATTTACTCTCTTCCTTTCTAATTTTTTTCATTCCCTAGGATTTTACTTGTTCTTTCTTTTGCACTTTGGTGCTTATTGCCTTTTGAGGAGATGATGGTATTTGACTATTATAAATCGGTAAATTTATTCTATTTGATGGCACTAATGTCACATGTGTGTATATGTAATCCAGGTGTATATTGCAGTATACTGTTTCCACATACAATTTTATGTTTTCCACAGTAACAGGAGGAGCTGTGTACTTCAGATAATCCTGTAACTTCCAGACCTAAATATTTCTGCATCTCTTTTTAGTAGATAACGTTCCAGGATAAAAGATTAACTGAATGTAGTCAGTGCTGTACAGAGCCTGCTGGTGGTGTCCAAGGGCAGTTTAAGTACATCAGCCCGGCCAGAATCAGAAGTGCTAAGGAACGTCATGCAGGAAACCACCTTAGGAGTGGCAGTAACTTCTAAGTTTTTGTTGGACATAAACTGACTGCAAAGCCAATTTGATATGTCTTCATTGTGATTGCCAGCAGTTCTGATTCTGGTGAGGCTTATTGGCCCCACAGGCAGCGTGTAATGCTCATCCTCAGCTAAGTGGGCTGAAGGTGATTTCTGTGGCCTTTTTGCCTCGTCTGAATAAGCCCTGTTAGATCAAAGTTGTGTGGGGGAATCATATGTGGTAGACAGTGGTAAGTATTTGGGCTTTGTTGTTGGTTTGGTTGTTTTCTTGTTGTAGAGGACATCCGAAGAGTCCTGTTCTGTCAGGAAGGAGCAGAATTGCTGCCAAGCCCAGCTTTGGTCAAAAAGTACACTCTTTCACCCCAGCTCTTGGTTTACCACAGTCCAGGGGTAAGAACAGAACTTTCTTAATGAAGTCACATACTGAAGGTGATCTTCAAGTTTCTACCAGATTTTGGGAGGGAGGAGCTTTAATACCTATGTAGAAAGTCAGACTTATAATCCTGGAGGTTTCCTGTCCTGAGGCTTTTGCAACTGTGCTGTCATTGGCCCATTGAATGATGAGAGTTAACATTCCTTATGATGTCTTTCTAAATCCAAAGTAGCTTAATTTGCCATAGCAAGAGTACTGTGTATTCCAGGAAGCAAGCTCGTAGACAAACATTTTGAAGCATCTTGTGAGTAGTTTTGATCTACTGGACCTAACAGAGGAAATGCTTTCTTTGTCCTTCCAGGAAATGCCTGCAGGCTCCTACAGAAAAGTACTTCCAGAGGAAGAATGAGAAATGCTGCAAACTGTCCTGCTAATTATAGACATTGTAAGTTACAAAGAGCAATGACATAGTGCTGTTCAGCTGCATAATAAAGGGGAAAAATAAGACACAGAGAACATATTTCAGAATACATCCTGGGTAGAATTTATGCAACACAGGCCATCCATCATTAGTTTAGAAGAATAAAAATGATCAATTTTCCCCCGCATAAAAATCCTTTTCATTAGAAACTTGTGGAATATTGTAACCAATCACCTCTGTTTACCTCCTGAATGGTTTTAGCCAGATGGCAGATCCAAGATTACTAAAGCAAATGTGCTACATTTCAGTGATTTCCTGAAACAGGCATTACAAAGTCATGAGGGACAGAGGACTTGAGTCTTTCTTTCACCTGAAACCCACTGAGTTAGTTAGCAGTACAGTAAACAAGTACTGTCCCTCTCCCTTACCTTTCTATGCTGCTTACTTTCTGAATTCTTTAAAGTAGGAATTGTCCTTGTTACCCATCTGTACAGTATCTATTTAAGATATTATTTTGTCATAACATTGGAGTGGAAAAAATTTATGGCTGCACTTCTGGAAGAAAAAAAAAAAAAAAAAGGAGTTTGGATTTTAGTTATCCTTCTTCCCTATGCCTGTTGGTGTAGGTCTAGATCCACAAAAGTTTCCTCACATAAATGTTTCCTCCTAATCAAATTCTTTAACAGATGCAGGACTTGATTACAGGAACAGAATTTCTGATCAGACAGAAAAAGATTGAGGAGAAAATCACTCTGAAACTTAGGAAATACTGTGGGTTGATTCCATTCCCCCTTACACAGAATTATACGAGTGGCATAATAGAGATCCTATTTGGCTAGTCAAATGTCAATTTATTTGAGTTAACAATGCAGGAAAGAGAGAGAAGCAATAGTAAGCAGATAGGCATTTTTCCTGAATTGATCACTCACCTCTATGTGTGTTGGAAGTCATTCTTCTCCTTCTTTCCATACCGTCTCTTTTTTAACTCTAAATACAGGTTCATCTTTCTCTGATTTCACGTCACCTTCTTGTATCTGTTCCTCCAATATGTCCCATCACTGCTAAGGTTTTCACTGAAGTTCTGTGTCTTCTAAGAGGCACATTGTTTTATTGCTCTATGAAATAATGTAGTAATGTCCCATTTCAGGGACTGCACTACAGGCCATAGATGCCATAGGCACCGTGCATAGTCCTATTCCACTTTGTGTTCTGCCCTGGGAAGAGTTCAGAGCGTGAGGCTGGAAAAGTGACTAGCAGCCTTTTCTCGCAGTAACCCCACATCAGTTCAAGATAACAGGGCATGTTGCTTTTACACATGTTTACACACAGCTTCAGTTCTTAGAACTTGGAGCTTCTGTTCTTGGAGAATTTTAAAGACATTCAGAAGAGAACAGCAAGAAATGTTACAGTGCTGTGGTTGGGTTGTTTTGTCCTCAGCTGCCGAGTACAGGGTCAGCAGAACATCAAAACAAAAGCCTCCACATGTTGCCACTGCAGTTCAGACAGAAGGTATTGATCAAGAGACTGATCGAGACATAGTAAGTCCTTGGACTGTGCCTGATGATATCCAAAGAATACTTCAAGATACTCATGATTCCTTGTTTCAGGTAGGATGTCTGCTTATTCTGGGACTGATTTGATACCTGCCATTTAACACTTTGTTTACTTCTGCGTTATTTAAAACGTGGATCTCTGTTCAAAACATGTGGGTGGGATAGATGCAGAGGAACACAGATGATGGTGATTCAACAGAAGTACATTTTGTCTTTACAAGCAAACTCATTTTTGTGAGCCTTGAAAATCAGTGATCTTGGTAACAACTGTGTAGGCATGTTGTCTGTGCAGGCAGCAGATGATAGTGGGAGTACATAAACAGGAAAATAAATTCCATTTGTTGCAGAAAAATCAGATACATAACTTGATCAGGACATGTTTGAAAAGAGTGGGATCATTTCTGTTGGCTGCATGGAAGTGTTCATGAATGATATGCAATGATTCAGCTCATCTTTTCCTCCAATAGGCCTCTGCACGGCATCCTGTGAGTTTCTCTCCTCTCAACTTTATCGACACTGATGGTGTTTCTGAAAGCACAGGCAGTATCCTCAGCAAACTGGACTGGAGTGCAATTGAGGCTATGGTAGCAGATGTGGAAGATGTGTGAACAAAATTTCTCAGCTGTTGTGACTTCCAAACAGTTGCTGATGTTTGGTTTCATTTTTGAAAATAATCAGTCTTCTACTTAAAATGGATTGAGGCTTGCATTGGTTTTCTCTTTAAGCAGCACAGAAACTCTCACTGCTTTCAGTCTTGCCTAGGTGAAATTCAGTTCCTTAACATGTAGTTTGCTTTCCATATGTCTTCAAGTCAATGAGAACTAAATGTGGTTGGTAAATGCAGACCAGCGGTCTTAAACAAGAACTTCTGGGTTATCTACTTTGCCCTTCTCAAATACATAAAAAGTTTTATTCTATTTTAAGAGCATTGCACAACTACTTTACCTTTGTATTTAATATTTAACATCATTATGGATGAAGTTATTTTTGTAACTTAACAATTGTGATAAGCTGATTTAATAAAAGTGAGTTTATTAGTTTTGCTGTAAAGTGATTTACACAGACGCTGTTAGTGCTGTGTACCGCTATGACTGTACATGTGCACATGCACTACCGTAGTATTTTAAACCCAGCTCACTTGTACAATAGCTTGGAGAAATCTTAAAAGAGTTTGAATGATTGGTAGAAAGATTGGTAGAAAGATTTGTAGAAAGAGGTACAAATAGTCAGGCAGCAATAAATGAAATACAGCCTTTTGTTAGGAAAATCAGACACCAGTTTAAGACATTAGGGACAAGTACTCACTGAGGTAAAGAAAAGTGTCACTGTTCATCTATATAATGCTGTTGTGTCAGAGCTCTTCTAGCAGCCCCCAGCTGTTTGTAGAAAAATTCTGAATATGGTCAGTGGCCATCAACTAGGTGTGTTAGCCTGAGCAGATGCAGCTGTGGTGACTCTTTCCCAACAGTGGTAGTTTTTATTTTTGTAGTGAAGAAACTTGAATTTTGCATGGAAGTCTAAGGTGTGTTAAGTTCCAGTGGTTAATTACTGTCACGCGATACTGGAATAGCTTAAAAAAAAAAAAAAAATTGCATGTTTCTGAGTGAAGCTGCATCTTGGCAAATACCAAGAAATATGGTTCGAAGAAAGCCTGTTACAGGATTACACACATAGCAGGATAGAATTGACAGCTTCTGTAGGCTCAGAGATCAAAACCGGCTGTGTATTTTTAGCAGTCTTCAGAATCTGCATCAACTTGTCCCACAGGAGGGGCCAGAGTGCAGAACTTGGTATGGGGAGTGATCATCTCCAAAGGAAAAGGGCAAGTGCCTTCAAAGAACCAGTCCAAAGCATGAAACTGTGACTTCACTCAAAGTCTCAAACTCTCTCTCCAGAGAGGCAGCAAAGAAATCATCAAGTAGTACCTTCTCTTCCTGGTGGAAAAAAAAAAATATCTGAAAAATCCTGTTCTAGCCAAGTATGAAAGTCTCCTTATGATCACAGCCAGCTGTGAGAAGGAAGAGAAGACAGTCGGGGACAAGACAGTGACTCATAAACCTTGTCCTAGGCGGCTTGTGAAAACTGTATCAGACGCAGCTTTTGTTTTGGATGATAGTTACAGCATCATAGTCAGTAAATGTTAGTGGATATGCTGCGATGCACAGACGTATTAAAAACCATAATTTAAAAAAGCACTCACCAGGCAAGATTGGAGATAACAAATGGGGTAGTTTGCTAACAGTTGAGTTATACATATTACCAAGACAGTGTATCTGCAAAGGGCTTTATTTTTTGTAAACTAAATTTGTTTGTAAAGAAGTCGGACCTTGACAGCAGATGTCTGAGGATGAAAATGTTCAGGTAAGTTTGGGGGGGGAGGAAATGCAGAAGCAAGGCATAAAAATGTTGTTTATAAAAAGGATGTCTGAAGGACCTTTACAGTCTTTCATTGTGTGTCTTACTCCTTAATGCTGTTTGGGATGGTGCAGCACTCTCAGATACAAATGAAAGTAAGGATCATTCCTTACTGAGGGGTTGCGAGAATAAGATGGCTCATCCACTGTCTTCAAGCAATGTATCTCCTGGTGCTGAAGGAAGAAAAAGTACAAATGAGCAGTTCATTTCATTGTAACAGTGGAAATCCTTTCTTTAACTGCCTGCTGATCCATAGCATCACAAAGCACTAAAGCACGGGCAGAGAGGCAGTTTGAAAACTTCCCAACCACGAGGTCAGTGCTAAACTTAATGTTTTGCCTGTGATGGAGGCAGATGCTTGGGCAGAGCTGCACCAGCAGAGTCACAGCAGTATGAAAAAGCATTCCCACACATGGGAACAGGATCATCGAGACCTGCTTCTCTTAACCCTGCTGCTTCCACTTCAAGGGAAGTTTTCTTGCACTTTCTCTTCTATGATGCTTTTCTTTTGAGGGTCAGAGATGAAACTTTTTAGTATGTCTTTTTCTGAGAGAAGCCGATAGTCCTTTTAGCTCCTGCCAATCTCTAAATTAAATTTTGAAATACACATTAAGAACTACCTCCAGGACATCTGTGCTGTCATAGAAGCTATGAGGATGAAACAGGTCAAAACACATTAATTTAACTCCTAAAACCATTGCATCCTTCTAGAAACAAATTTTAAAGTATTTTTTTCTCTAATGTCTCAGTAAAGATTTCTAGTCCAATTGCAACTGTGTATGTATTTACAAATCCCACCTGTTTTACAATTTAGTTGCCTTATTATTTTCTTAACTTTTCAGGATGAAAGCCTGTCTTCCAGAGTTGAAATAGAAGTTAATGCTTACATTCAAATTTGAAGGCTTAATATTCTCCACAAACACCAAACTACAGAAGCTGAAGCTTTGGAAAAGGAGGAAGTTGGTAAATACCATTTTCCTGCTTTATCCAGCTCACTTTCTTTCTGCTGATTTTGTTTTAAAGTCTGCCTCATATTTACCATCCCCCTGCCCTCCCCCATTCCCCTTTAGATTATAGAATAGTTTGAGTTGGAAGGGACCATTAAAGGTCATCTAGTCGAACCCCCCCTGCCATGGGCAGGAACATCTTCCACTGGATCAGGTTGCTTAGAGCCCCGTCCAGCCTGACCTTGAGTTTGTTTCCAGGGATGGGGCATCTGCCACCTCTCTGGGCAACCTGTTCCAGTGTTTCACAACCTCATTGTAAAAAATTTCCTCCTTGTACCAGTCTGAATATACCCTCTTTTAGTTTAAAACCATTACCCCTTATCCCACCACTACAAGCCCTACTAAAAAGTCTGTCCCCATCTTTCTTAGAAGCCCCCTTTATCTACTGACAGGCCACAATAAGGTCTCCCTGGTGCCTTCTCTTCTCCAGGCTGAACAACCCCAACTCTCTCAGCCTGTCCTCACAGGAGAGGTGCTCTAATCATCTGATCATTTTTGTGGGCCTCCTCTGGACGTGCTCCAACAGGTCCATGTCTGTCTTGTGCTTGAGGGCTCCAGAGCTGGACACAGTACTCCAGGTGGGGTCTCACAAGAGCGGAGCAGAGGGGCAGAATCGCTCCCTTGACCTGCTGGCCACCCTTCTTTTGATGGGGCCCAGGATATGGTGTCACCTGACTGCCATAACTTGTCAAATGTCATGGAGAGTGGCTTGGCAGCTACCTCAGCCATTTCCCTCAGGACTCTGGGATGCATCTCGTCACATCCCATAGACTTCTGTATGTTCAGGTTCCTCAGGTGGTCATGAATCTAATCTTTAACAGTGGGAGGGACTTTGCTCCTCCAGTGCCTGTCTTGGCAGTCCATTCACTCACAAAATGTGGGGAGAAAGGTTGCCTGGGAAGACTAAGGCAAAAAAGTTGTTGAGTACCTCAGCCTTCTCCTCATCTGTTGGTACCAGTTTGGCAGTCTTGCTCATCAGGGGTCTATGCTTTCTTTGACCTTCCTTTTCTGGCTGACATACCTGTAAGAAGCCCTTCTTATTAACCTTTGCATCCCTTGACAAGTTTAGCTCCAGCTGCACCTTGGCCTTCCTGACCCCATCCCTATGCAAGCAGGCAATGTCCTTCTTGCCATTTAGGTTGACCAGCAGGCTTGTTTTCCCTTTCACCTGTAGTGTGACAGCCCTTTGACAGGCTTCCTCTAGCCTCAGTTTTCCTCTATAGTTCTCCCCTTTGCCACTGTCTTCCAATGGTTTGTATCATTGCATACCCTGACTCACAAAATACCTCTCCCTTCTTCTGCTAGCCAGGAAACCAGCCATTTTCTTTCTTCATCAGATTCTTATGCAAATGGGACTTCCACCTGGTAGTTTTCCAAGCATCTGATGATTCTTTGGGGCCAGTGATTCTCTGGAGCCATAACAACACCAGCAGTTCTGAGGACAGGAAATCAGAAAGCAAAAGTAGGACATCAAAACCAAGTAAAATGTAATGTATCAGAGGAAAAAAGAGCAAATAACAAGCAATTCCAATAAACCATATATTGTATTTGGTCATGTAATGGTCATAGTCTTTCCCACCTCCCCCCAGACTTTTGCCAAAAACTTGGCAAGAACACTACATGTGACATAAAATTTAGAAGTTACCTCTTTCATGCTTTCATTTACAGGTTTGTCTCCGTTGCACATCAAACACACAAATGTTCTTTCAACACAGGAAGAACAGACAGAGACTCAAAAGTTCCCTTGTAACAGCAATTTCCTCATTTGGTAGTGCTCCTGGGAAGCAGAAAGTAAACATTTCTCACCTTCCCTATGTTGAACATCAAATGGCATTAAATATGATCAGCAATAATGAGACCCGCATTTGGAAATGCCTGCACAGAAATATGGCATTTAATAACCCATACCTAACAAGCTTTACATAAATGTCAGTGAATCCAGTCAGGAGTGGGAGAAGCACAGCCTGACACATACGCTCTCTCTCATGTAATTTCTAAGCATTGCAAAACCAAAGTGGATGAAAGAAAGAAACCCAAGTTAATCCATTATGCTAACATCTACCTTGTATAAGCACGCAGATAGCATTGCAATCATCTCTTGAAAAGCATCACATCCCTCTTCATCCAAGAGAAATCCTCAATATACCCCAGGTGAGCCCTGTGCCAAAATTTGTTTTTAAGTAATCAGGGAAACAATACTTTATAAAGTGTATGGCTGTGTCATTGTATGTTGCACCAAATAAAAGTGATGATGATTGATTTTGTTTTTCAAGTGGGAGAGAAGCAGAGCTGTTCCTTCCAAGTAGTGAAGGATTCAGTTTTCTCAAGAAAATACACAACCTGTCTTTCTTTTTAGCTCCAACCTGAAGTAAAAAGTTTTGCTTAGGCAACAGCTGATGATCACAACAGTTTCAGGACCACTTTTTGCTTGAATGAAGGGCTGCCAATGGAAAGTCTTCCAGTTAAGCTGAAAGCAGTTTCAAACGCAACTGCCCTTGAACAAAGACACCTCTACACATAGTGCTGTAACATGCTGCAAGGTCTGTGGCCAGACTTCTACTCACCAGGTAGACTCTGAGGTGAGGTGATTTCATACAGCTTGGGCTTTGGATTGTAGTTTCTGTTATATTTTACTTTCTTCAAAGTGATTTTTCTATTGGAAAAAAGTCAATAGATTCTCAGATTGGTTGCTTGTTTCTCTAAGAAATAACAAGAGAGTAGTGCCTTCCCCATGAATTACTCCTCTGAAGACAAACCCAAAAGTTTTAATGCCCATGAAACAGCAATCTCTCTCTCACAGCAGTTCCCCAGATAACAGTGTATTGGTTCATAGCCCATACCTGAAAAAAGCTGTAGATGTAAGACTATGATAATTTTTCACCCTCCCCAGAGTGTGTTCTTAATGGTAAGCTGACAGCAAATGAATTGAGACTCCCTCCCAGCTGAGGGAGAAAACTGCCCATTATTTTAGCTTCTGCAACAAAAGGCCCTTTCATGACTGGGATTTCATGAAAAAAGGTGTATGAATTTATCTCTTGTGCTATGGGGCACATATCTCTTACAAAACATCTTAAGAGTGTAGCCTTCTTTTGTTGTTTTGTTTTTATAGTAGTGACTTGTCATTTCTATTTTACTGAATGCAAAACAATCCAGTGTGTGCTGCTGTGAACAGAAGCTCTTTTCTGCAAAATGCTGCTCACACAACTGTCCCCAGCCATGAATTTCCACAGGTCACTGAGGAGCTTTCAGAGAAGAAAAACATGTCCCAGTGGTAAGTGGGCAAAGGGGGGTGTGAATCACCATCTCTGTTATTCTCTGGAGCAGATTTCTGTAAAGTCAAAAACTTGAAAAGTGTGGAAAGCTTCCTTCCGTTGTCCAGGCTGTTGACAGAAAAGGTTCCTTATTTTAAAACACTATGTACTGGCTGATTTTGGCTCCTGGTGTAAGGAAACGTATTTATTCTAACAATATTGGCATTCTCAATTTCCAGACATTTAGTGAAGACTCTTCAATGCCTGAAGAACTGCATCAGCAGCAAGTAGTGGTGTGATGGAGATGGGCTATTTTTACTTAGAAAAGTGAGATGCAGCCACCTCAGCAATGCTCTCCGGACAGAAAAGTTAAAATCCTTAACTCAGGGTATGTGGCTACACTGGTCTTCCTGATGATTGAGTTTACCCTGTCAATCATGAGAACAGATTTCAAGTCAACATGGACACAGTGGCGTGATACAAGTTGAAGGCATCCTTTTGAGTCCAAGAGGAACAGTTTTAATACATACAAACAGGTTGGATACTGTCCTAGTTGGAGTATTTGATGTTCTGTTGATCGTTCTCTGAGAACATAAGAATTAGGAGGAAACTGTAGGTGATGATTTCACAGGAGGCAGGTAAAAAAAAAAAATTCTCTTCAGAAAAAGATTCTAGTGTCTTAGAAGCAAACGATGCTCCTCTGTATTAAAAAATCCTTCCCTGTAGAAATATTCTCTTGGGAACCAGTTAAAGTAATTCCTTTTTTTTTTTTTAGTAATGCTGATGTAATTTGATTTCCTTTTGGTATCCCATGAGCAAAGGGAGGTCCAGAATTAGTAGGAACATAGCGGCATGCTGAGACAAATGGGAATGTCTCTTCCTCTTCTGTCTTATAGCAGGAAAACTAGCAAAAAAGTTTTGGGAGATCTCTGAAAGGCTTGGCAGAGGTACTGGCTCTGACTACAAGGTTAGAGCAAAATAAGAACACTTACTTCTGGCAAAGCCACCAACAGCAACAGTCCAATCCGCAGCAGGAGCACGTATCCCATGTGTCCTACCAGAAAAGAAGAGCAGAGAGCGCCACATGGCAGCTTGCAGTTGGCTGAGCCTTGGACTGAAGGTCTAACTCCAAATTCGGTTTTACTGGACCCTGTGAAGGTGGCATCCATCTGTTTTCCCAGTGTCTACTACTGCAAGATGCAGAGGGAAAGAGGAAGGGAGGGAAAAATTAATACTATCACACAGTCCTCTTCTCATGAGAGAACTCTGATTTATCTGTTTGCTTGTTAACCAAAAAGCTCTACGCAGAAGTCAAATAGAGTATGTTATGAAACAGATCAGCTGCAGCAAGACAGATGTATCAACTAGTTAAGAAAATACATATGGAAATACAGAGGAGGAAAATGTGGGGAATAGAATATATATATATATATAAAATGTCATGCATACTTAGAATAACTTAATAGAAAAATGAGAAATGAAGGAAAAGCATTTTAAAAAGAAGCATTGAATTAGAACAGCTCAAGTGGGACAAGCTACAGCAATTTTCATTTTCCTAAATCACAGTTAACACTTTTTTGGAGTCCCACCCAAGAAACCTAAATTTCCTTTAGCAGTCTAGTAATGAGACATTTCCCTCTGACTGAAAGATACTGAAGTTTCACACCTTTAAGCATAAGATATTATTTTATTAGGTTAAATCGTATTTATAGATTTAGAAACTTGAATTTAGATATCCTTTTTATAAGAATGACTGTTTGAAACAATTTTTTCTGTTTTGCACTTCACGCATTTTACATCTTTCATCCTTGGTTTCTTTGGTAGCTACAGTCAGAAAGCTTAAAAAACCCCAAACTAACTTCTTCCTGAAAAAAAACTTTTTTCCAGGAAGTTTAAAAAAAGAAAAATAAAACCAAAAGCAAAACAAGAAACCCTCCCACAAACCAAAAACCAAAAAGAGATATTGAAAAAAACACCCACCACCAATTAAAAAAACCCAAGGAAATAAAAGAATTAAAATAGGAAGAGGAAAAAGACAAAGCTACAAAAGCAAGAAGACACTACTTTAACAATCTTTATTCTTTAATATGAAATCTTGATTATTAATGGACTCGGAGAGTAATAAAAAAAATGGTAGTTACCATTGGCTGTCACTGGCTGCCTTTAGTTATACATCTTCAGCAGGAGTCTGCCTCTTTGTTAGAGCTCTGGCTGAGATATTTAAACTAAGGGACTACACTAAAGAAGTGTCAAATTATGTGGAAAGACAGCTTAAGATACACAGGGCTGGCATCTGTGTTTTATTTCCAAAAATACTGCCTCTAGCAAGGAAAGCAAAACAGGTGTATTTCATGGGGCACATACAAGGAAAGTTAGTTGCATTTTGGGCTTCCTAGCTCCTCTAAGTCGCGCTCACACCTTCTGAAGATGGAAGAGACTGTGTTCAGCTGCAGAACAAACTCCTTTAAAGATCCTACACAGGCTTCAAGAAATTATGTGTGTCATTGGAACATACACGTGAGCTAAGTCTGCACTACAATTTGTAAAATTTTGTATGAAAAAGAAACTAACCTGCATTAATACCTACTACCCACACAATAAATATAACCCTCAAACTTGCTTTTGAAATCACAGCTTTATGTAAGGCAGAAGAGGTAAGGTATCAACAGGCTACTCTGATCCTCAGCTGGAAAATTTTCAAATAAGCTAAAATGCGGGAAGGGTTTTTCTTTTTCTGTTGTATAAAGACACAACAAATAGAAGGCAGGCAAGTTCAGAAAGTACTCAAAGTTGGAAAGGGCCTGCTGAGAGACATATATGCCTTGCGACACACCCTCCTAAAAATATTTAATGTGTCACTTAAGGAAGCAGCCTGTTTTAGTGGGTTCCTCAGCCACTATTTAAAAATGAAGGTAGGAAAAAATTCCACTAGCCATGAAGCATCCTGTACGAATCAGAGTTTCCCAAAGGGAAACAGTAAGTGTAGAAAGCTGTACATGGTTGGCCTGGAAAGCTGTGTCTGGATGACCTGAAGGCTGAACACAGACTTAGGGACGACTTCTGCCCCAATTTTTTCACACAGATGTTAATATGAAGGGAAGGGAAGGAAAGGAATCCTCTCTCTCTCTCTCTCTCAGGTAGGGCAATACATTTAAAAGGAATTTGCTTTCTACTTAGGAACATAGCACCCCCTTCCTTGTGGTGTTTTGGTTTTAAAATACCACCAATACTTTGCAAACATAGCAGATAAATAATCCATTCCTCCAGTGGGTCTAAGGAATAAATTTCTGCCTTTCCAGAAATCTCTGACAACTGGACACAAGTTTAATTAAGACATCACAGATGCTGATCTTGACAAACAGTTCCCAAATTATTTCTTGTTACAATTCTGAGTATTCCAACCTGCTACCGAGCTGGTCAGCACTGAGATTTTGGATAAAAATCTGTTGGATTTTTAGAAAACCCCACTTTGTGCACCATCATTTTTTTCAAAACAGCACTTTTGGAGAGCAAATAAAAAGAATTGTTGAGGAGTCATCCAAATCACAGAGAAGTTGGTATTACATGAATCTGACCTGCACATTTGTATGTGGAGATGAAGCAGTACCATGCAGAAGTACAGGGATGCATCAGGCAGATGATCAAGGCTGACCTTGCACTTGAAAATCCACTTCCACACGGGACTGTTCAGAAACAAAAAAGTTCTCATGAATCTGAAACAAATGGATTTTCTCAAGGAATCATTACACTTCATTCGCCTCTGCTTACAGAGCACATTTCGTCTACACAGGAAGCACAAACCCATTGATTTTCTCCTCCATGTGTGTATTTCCGGCTTACAGGAATTTAAGCGTGGTTAAGGTTCTGTATTGTTTCTGTACAAGCATAAACCCTAACAAGAGAACTAAACACTTTAAATAAGAGACAGAAAGAAGGCTGTTGCCCAAAGAAAGCGTAAGTCTTCAGTCTGTGCTTGTGAAGTCAAAATGAGAAGCAGATGATCCCCTGTATAGTTTCTCAAAAATAAACTAACTGTGGTGACAGACCTGGGCTGTTTCCAGCAGATTGCGTAGCCCTCTGTGGTTGGGAGGAAAATTGCAAATAAGGGATAGGTAAAACAAACTCAGGAGCTATTTCGGGAGAAGGGAAAGGAGAAATTGCTTTGAAAATGATGGACAAAAAATGGCATGGGGGGAGTGAGTGAGGTTTACAGCCAAAGCTAGGAGTTGAGCAGTGCCCCATGCAACATGGATTGGTGCTCGGAACTACAGCTTCCGAAGGACAGAGGCTACACCACAAACACAGAAGTAGTATCCTGTTTAATAGTCAGTCCCCTGGGGAGGCGGGGGTGGAAATCGGTTAAATCACAATTCTGGCTTTTAGGAAGCAGGATACTTGTTTTCAAAACAGAAACATGAGCCTTTCAACACAGCTGCACCAAGTACAGTGATGGAGAAAAGCTCTTTTGAAGTCAAAACAAATTTCTTTAAATCGTCACTGAAATAATGAGAAACACTTGCCACTCAGTCACAAACTGTAACCGGGACAGTCAGTTATTTGGTGACACACTGTTGTAATTCCCATGTAGCAGACTCCCTTGTCTGGACAGAAGATTGCTAAAATGCCCGTCACACCCTTGTACAGCCACCACACTGGTGTCCCATTGGCCTGAGCTAGTGCTGTTCTGCACAGGATAAACTCTCCCCTCCCACCTCCTCGGTTCTCCCGAAACCAACCCGCAAGCCTAAGGACTTCTTTGAGGAGGATGTTTGGAGGAGACGCTAAACAACTTGGGTAGCTGCAAGCAGTCTATGCAATTGCATGCATGCCAATGAAAACTATTCCTTCCTAACACAAGGAACTCCAAAATTAGGTTGGAAACCGCATCTGAATCACCTAGAAATGATGTCTGATGGGTTGATCGTAGACTGGTGAGAATTCTCTCAGAATAATGCCAGAATGGATTCACTGGATGCCCTACAGGTGCCCCAGGCGTAATTTGAGCATTGTGAGCACAATGAGAAAGGGATCAACAAAGCGTATGCGCATTCTATGATAAAAACCTGCAAGTTTCATTCTGGAAGGGTCCAAACTGAATGCTTAAAACATTTATTTTAAATAAATGAAATATGAAAATACTATGAATTTATTTGTATATAACAATAACACTTTAATATTTAGTCAAGGAACCGTGAAATCTAAAAACTCACTACTTACATTAAGAACCCACCCATTACAACTCAGTACTTCAATAATAAGATGACAAATTCTCTGAGGGATAGGGAAACACTTGTAGGATTACGGTGTGGCTCTTCGGTGAGTGGAAGCAAACTAGGATATAGGACTTGTGCCTTGGGCTCTTGCTATTTCTAGGGCATGAGACTTCGGGAGTGTCGGGCACGTAAAAAAAGCAGTAGGTGTTTGTTTGAATTCAACTCCATTAGTATCTGTCTGGGGCTCGGAGTTGACACGTGTTGGCGTTGCAGTAAGGATCACTGGAACTGATCCGTTCATTACCCTGGAACATTAATAACGCCTACATTCAGGCAGAACGTCCTGCTGTTTAACTAGCACCAGGTGAATCAGACTCGATTACAAACTTTTTTGTCATGAGCCACAAACACATTTAAGAACTATTTCCGTGCTACAAGGTATTTCATGTTAATGTTCAGCACAAACCTCATCATGCCATAGTAACAATATTCTCACTAGCAACACCACAACAGCAAAACAAAGACTAAAGTTTGACTCAAATTTTAAAATTTTAAATAGCTTTTTTAATGGCCACACCTCACTAAAATACTTATGTCGAATATTGCCCATGCCTACCTTTATACATGTTAGAGCTGTTAATATAAGCAATAAAGAACCTCAAAAAAATACAAAAGGGCATTACTGAATCATTTAAAAAAATACTTATTTATAATTAAAGTTTTGTCAAAAACTATTGTGATCTTTTATAGCTGCAGATAATGAAAATACTCAAGAATTCTGCAATCTTTACAGTACGGAAATGGAACATTAAAAATAATCATTTAATTCTTATTTATTTAGATTGTGGAAGTGTCTGTGTTTTCTTAAAAAGTACAATATGGCTAGTGTTAATTCTAAAAGCTTGACAATATCCCTTTGTTAGGTAAGCTACCGCAACAGGTTTCCACATACAGAACCTGTACCTCAAACGGAAAAAGCAGTAAGAATAAAAAAACTCAGTAATCATCATAGTTAAGTATGTAAAAATCTATAGCCATACAGTGAAAAAATACTACAAAGCTATGTCAACACAAAGGAGTAAAATTCTGTCACTGTATCAATTACTGCACTGCAGCACTTTTAAAAAAAAAAAACCAACAAAAAAACAAACAAACTTTTTTTTTAATGTAGAAAAATCCTTATCTTGGTATATGCTGTTGCCAAGAATGTGGTTCATGCTGGTAAAACTGTGACTGGTATTCAGAGGCTGAGCACTGCACTGATTACAGCTGCAACCTTAGGCTTTCTACTTAATACCACTGAAAAATCATCAGCCCACATTATACACAGCTAACAGTTTCCCAAAAATGATCACTACTACGTTTTTCTTTTGCAGCAAGTAATCTGAATGTTTGTGATAGGCAGAACAAAACTAGATATTACTCTGGATGGTACAGACGGGGAAAATTCAACTCTTTAACTAGTGAGAACCTTATTCAATTTATTCAATGATCTGTAATTAATTTTATAAGTGTATATTAAATTATAGCCAACAGATCCCATCAAGGAGCTTGTATGCCCTTTGGCAACATCACACAATATAATAATGGTCCAAATCCTCTCAACTAAGACAACTTTAGACTTCAGATTTCTATTGTTTAATTATAATTTCTTTCTGATAATTTTATTCCAATAAATACCACGCAAATTGAAATAAAAACCTTCTTTGCTATTGGGGAAAGCCACATGACCAGGAAACAAATTGTTTATGAACAAGAAAATACTTGTATTACCTATTAAAAATAAGATGGTCTAATAGAAATAGCATCAGAAATGGCTAACAAACAACTTCATTTTAGACTGCATGTGTATGAAATTCTTGGTTTTTATCATTTGGGAGTTTCCTTGTGAAGTATTTTCAGCTCTTTCTAGTAGTAACATGTGACATGTCATACAATCCCTCTATTCTCAAAGTATGAACTTCCCACTATGAAAGCTGCTCCTGGCCCTGAGAAATACAGTATTCCATCGTTTGCTACAAAAATATCCTGTTTCCAGAGCTGCAGAGGAGTGACTTCTGCTATTTCTACTTCTCCCTGCTTTAACAATACCTATCTTAGCCCCAGAGGTGGCTTTTTGTCCAGTGAAGAAAACACCATTAACAGTGAAAACAAAAAGGTGCTAAAATATTTCTGTTCAGAAAAATTCCAGTGGTGAAACAGCAAAAAGGCATTTCCCATAGGAACAATTACTAACTAGATTCTGAGGAGTTATTAATCATTTCAGTTTAATGGGCTTTTTGTACATAACAATATTTTGGCATACTGTTACTATTCCTCACAAATCAAATAAAGTATTAGAATTCTGCAAGCTAGTTTCATAAAAACAGTCTCCTACCATAAATTAAATTTGTGAAAGAAAAGAAACATAACAGAAAGCAAGAGTTACTTATTGAGGAACACCTGTTTTAGATAATTACATGTGAAAACATCACAGGGTATATAGTCCTCTAAAAAGTTCAGGTGTTTTAGATTTTTTTCTGTTCGCAAGTATGCTGCTTTTCTTACTCTCTATGAAGGCAAACCGCTTAGAAAAGGCCGTGGCAATGCAGCTGAAGCAAATGCTTCTGAAAGCTTTCAATAGCATTTTTCAATTTACAAAATGTGAAAACATATTTCAATTAGTAAAAAAAATAGTCTAATATACAAACTTTTTTTAAAAAATTCATTTGTGAAGGAATGTAGCTTAATTACCCAGACTCATAGCCATTCACTCCTCAGATACTGGTAGCCATCTCCTCTTGACACAAACCTCTCCAGATTAACCCAGAGAAATGCATACATGGCCAGTTAGCCCAAGCAGAGTAGTCATTCAGCTTTCCCCAAATTTAAACTATCATAAATTACCATTTGGACAGCATTAGAAAGAAATTGAAGCATACAAGGAATAAACTATAGTTTCTTTTTATATCAAAATGTACTCTTGAAAATGTGTTTGGCACAGTGCTAAATCATATAATTAATACTAAATATTGCAGGATACAATAAAACCCTGGAGTTAACTTGTGTTTACACCCTTTAAGGGATAAAAATAAAAAGATACCAATTATTCAGAAGTCAGCCTATACAAACTGTATAAACAATATTTTATGTCTTGCTTTGAAAACCACTGATATAGTAAATTTTACATAAAAGACTGCAAAATAATATAAATGGATTTAAACAAATCTTTACAATAAGAAATTCAAATGGAAACAGACAAGTAACAAAGAGAAGTAAAAAAATTTATTGCAGTATTCGTTCCACCAGATTTGCTG
>VFFE01007178.1:1263602-1330398 GCA_008921705.1 Burhinus oedicnemus | reverse complement strand
CTGAGAAACTGACCCAAAGGCCACATATTTTTTTTGCAAGGTGGGTACAGAAGGAACTTAAGCAACAAGCATTCCACTGGCACGTTACTCTCAAAAGACTGCTCAAGTTTGTTAGCAGTGACAGTAAAATGCAGTAGAAGGCCAAATACAATAAATTAGGACGAAAAGTCTGTTTTTCTTCCACCTGGATATAATTTCTGTGTGTCATGTAGATTTCCACCTATACTTTGGTACAGACTAGTCCAAGCTGGTTTTAATCCCTGTCTCTTAAAATTCTCGGGCAACACATATTCGACTGCCATCAGCTACTTGACAACAAAACAAAAAGCCAACTGGATTTCATTATTAAAATTATACACACAACCACAATAAACTAGTATTTCATGATTATTCTGGCTTCATGTGCTTCCGGATGCATGCAATTAATTATTATTCAGCCATATCAGGGAATGATACAGGTTCGATATTAAGACCTCAAAATTCACCATTCTTTTTCAATAGTGTAAGCAGCAATGTAAGGAAAGTTTTTAACTAGTGTCTACCAGATGCAGGCCAGAACAGAATGGGTTGTTTGTTTTTAACTACTGGTTACAAAGTAATGCTACTGGTCCATATCATAATAATGGTACTGTATTCACTGAAAAATCAACCAAATTACAGAGAAGCTTATGTTGCCACCATAATAAATATATGAAAATATAAATGCACATACCTCTTTAAATGACTGTAGTAGGTTGCTACCAGAAACTGATAGTGTAATGTCTATATGATGCATAATAAACAGTGGCTCTTCCTGTGTTTGATAAGGAAAACAGGCTAGATTGTCTGCTATGTACAACAGCATATTCACCTCTGTTTTCTGGAAGTTAAAAAAAATTGTACATATAAATACACATACAAATATCTCAGATTTATACACTTAGCCTGTGTTCCTAACAGTCTAGAGCAAAAACATGATCACCAGTTTTATTCTACATACCCCTCCAAACCCAGTCTAAACAACATGTATATATGCAAAATTCAGTCATACCTGAAATACATTATTTCTGATCAGTCCAAACTGGGTATAGAAAGGTACAGTATGATGCAAAAGTAACAACTGGTTCTATTATATAAGTGGTATTATGTAGGTAAAGACCTTATATTACAAAGCAAAACAAAATACATTCGGGAAATAAAGTTATCAATACTTATGTCATAAAAATACATTGTAAAAGGAGTATTTAAGCTTGCAATGCTGTATTTTAATTTTTTTTTAAGTGAAGGAAATGTGATGCTTACTGCAGTATCATCAAAAAGGTTGAGTAAAGAAATTAGAAATGCTCGTCTGTGTTGACGGTTCCCTCGGATCATGGAGTATAGGTGTGAACACAATGCACTGGATGATTCATCGTGTCTAAAACCTCTTACAGGATCTTTTGGGCAGGTATTAATTGCCTGTTGCACCTGGTAAGACATCTTCATACCAGCCACTGCTTTCATCTGAAATGGAAATGTATTTATTTTTATTTAAAACATTGCTTTCAAAGCCATAAAACTTACTCCTCTTAAGTGGATGCTCATCTGAAGTTTGACTTTACAACATGCACTGAGGCGATACTACCTTTTGAGTTGGCAAACGGATTAAAACAGAACTTGTGGCAGACATCGGAACTTCTTGTGAACTGCTTTCACTGTAAATTCTGTTAGAAACATACAGCTAATCTATTTACTCACTACAGCCAGGTATTCTGAATTAAATAATTTTCAAGAATACTGAAATGTTTTCATACATGACCAGAGGGTTAAAGCACCTCTCCTGTGAGGACAGGCTGAGAGAGTTGGGGTTGTTCAGCCTGGAAAAGAGAAGGCTCCGGGGACACCTTATAGCAGCCTTCCACTATCTGAAAGGGACCTACAAGAAAGCTGGAGAGGGACTTTTCACAAAGGCATGTAGTGATAGGATGAGGGGTAATGGCTTCAAACTGAAAGAGGGTAGATTTAGATTAGATATCAGGAAGAAATTCTTTACTATGAGGGTGGTGAGGCACTGGAAGAGGTTGCCCAGGGAAGTTGTGGAGGCCCCATGCCTGCAACTGTTCAAGGCCAGGTTGGATGGGGCTTTGCGCAACCTGGTCTAGTGGGAGGTGTCCTTGGCCATGGCAGGGGGGTTGGAACTTGATGATCTTTAAGGTCCCTTCCAACCTAAGCCATTCTGTGATGATTCTATGAACAGGATATTTTACCAAACATGTATGCTTAATGTCACTTTTAGTGAAACCAAAAACTGAGTCCATATTAGTACAACAGGACTACCAAACAGAAAATGAGGTGGTTTTTGCATATACCCTGTAATTTCCAGCTGATTTTACTTACTTCAAGGCTCCTGTTCTAGTTTCAGAACAAACTGAATCTCTAGTTAGGCTGCATATCCAACTCTCCTCATTCCACCTCTGCTGCTGTTCAGTGAAGTTGTCTCTTCAGCTATACACTGTCTTAAATCCCAGCTGCCTACATAGCAAATTTGCTCTGCTAGCCTTGACCTACTGGATTACGTATCTGTTTGAATGACACCAACAGTCCAATGCTCCAACTGCAGTGGACTACAGTCAGGTATGAGAAGTCTCACAATGTAGTACACACACTGAACCTAGACTGGGGCCTTCTGAAATAAGGAGAGGGTGCTGCAGCTCAGTTTCAGATCTTAAGAAGAATTATTGGCACTATGCCACAACTCCACAAGTCCTCATTTAGCCCTCAGATTTTCCTTTCAGCAAGATTCCTCATATCTAAACAGCTTCCTATGTTCCTTCTACTTAGATTACAATTTATAAAGCCATGATTCCTTAAAACATTCTAATACATATACACTAAGGACTTCTACTTTTACAAGGTGTCCTCTTCCCTAGTCCACTGATCCAGTAAGATCATTGCTTAACATTATGAAACAGCTATCCTTACCTCTTATCAAATAAATGCTCTTAAGCACTATTCAGTAAGGAAAATAATACTGTGAATTATAAATCAAAAGAAATTTTGGGCTGGAAGAGACACTTCAAATTATTATATCCTTTCTACTTTTAAGAACAGAAATCCCCAAACAGGGCAAAGACTCAAGATCTCTACAACTGCTTATAGTTACTGTTTATTTCTTACTTTATATTCTTTTTCTGCAGCTGAGGCATATTCAGGTGTGAAACCACTAGAGAACATAACAGTATTTTGTAAAATGTTAAATTAGGATTACTTACGTGAATGAACCCAGCATATTTTTTGTCTATTTCCACCAACTGCTGGTCAGCTTTATTTCGCATAGAGGGCTCTGGATCTGTGCCCATAGCAATTAAGTACGGCACACACTTGAAAAACAAACAAAATCATTATTCAGAGTCATTGTACCTCCTCCTTCTCAGTCTTCGGCTTTTTAATGCTTTGTTGTTCTTGTTATATTCTGACTACTCAAGAAACTACAATAGGAAGCTCTACGCAACTTACTGTCTGACTACTTTTTGCAAGGAAATGGTACAAAACACAAGAGAGACCAGCATTATAAATGACAGAAGTCGTGTGAGATTTCAGGCAGTATTTCCCTTTCTTGCAAACTCTAAAGTCAATTTACACTACAAAAAATGTCATTAAAAAAAAAGACAAACCCAAAACAAAAACCACCACTTATGACTGAACATACAGAATGGTTGCAGTATAAAAAATAATTACAAAAACGTTGTGTAAGCGAAGAGTGACAGAGATGATGACTGAAGTTCTGACATTGACTTTGGAATTCCGTAGTGTCTGGAGGACATGCGGATTGAGGTACAGGCAAGCTGACACATTTTCCAGGATAAAGAATCAAATGAAGAAAACAACTTGGCATACTCCTGAAATTTGTAACAGAAATATGCTGCAATGTATATTTGTACATGCTCTTTAGGATCTGGCCGGGCTTTTACCTCTTGATCCAAAAATAGAAAATACAGCATTTGGAATTTCACTAGCTAAACAACATAAACCAAACTTCAAAATACGCTTTCTGTAAAGGCTGCTTGCTACAGTAAGAAATTACTGTAACATAGCTGGAAGAGAAAACCTGTAAATTTATGTGACAAGTGTAAAAACCTCTGAAAACCTGAATAACAAATACCTCCATCATAAAAGCCTACCATACCTGAACAGGATGGATGAGACCCTGGTTTAATGTCAGTGCAATGACATTTAGAGCAAAGTGGCGTACGCTGGACTGGGTATGAAAGAAAGCCTCAAGGACCTGTTTGAGATATAGCTGCATGATGGAACTGCTCATCCCTGAGGAAATATCACCCATTTCTTTCAGGTCTTCCTGTTTCGCTACTTTTTTCCCTGTAGAAAGGACAAAAGCAATAGCACACTCATCACACTATAATCATTTACTTTGTCATTACTTGATGCATGCTGATCTTTAAGCTTTACAATACATACATATTTCTGCTCTCTTAAGATGGGTTTATGATCTCATGAAATGTAGAACAGTCTGATGGTAAACACACATCAATAAAACTAAAGAGACGTTAATTAAGTCTTGTTGCTTAATAAAGGTTTTTAATTTAAAAAAATTCTTATGTCGTATTTATTATTTCGTATCTGCAAATTAAACTTAGAGGAGATTTGATAAAAAGTATTAATGGCATCATTATAGCAATTATGCATTCTGGATTGCTTCCAAGATTTATACATCTTGAAAGTAAATAATATACCTATTGTGTATATATATATATCTATGCACATAAAGAATTTCTGAAAATTATTCTAACATACTTCAGGTGCAATATTACTGATCGGATAACAATCATAAGTGACTTAGTTCACATACACAGTAATTTTATGCAAGAAGGTTAGGTTTTGCATGCCTCATTAGCACAGAAGAACTCAATACTTACAGTCTCTGTCTGCCTGCTGCATACGTGTATCCTCCTCCTGCAAGTAGGTCTGGAGGTTTTTTAACACCTGGATTTTTAGGTTTACTGAACAGTTCTTATCTGAAAGAATGCTGTTGTACAGAGTCTTCACTTCCTGTTCAAACATTAAACTTGGGTGTTGTATAAATGCAAATCCTAAGGGGGGAAAAAAAGAGGAAATATTTCATGTTATTATCACCTAGAAATTGTATTTCTGCTTTTTAAGTCTTTCTTCAAAATAGAAGGAGGAAATCTATCTCCTTCCAACAGCATAGCCTTTTCCAGTACAAACAGTATTGCTTTTCTATATGGACACCATCCATAGCTTACAAGGAGTTCTGTTAGCCATGACTGTCTGATGGACAAAGACGGGGTGTCAACCCAGGGCAGCTGCACTAAGAAGAGTTATACAGGTCTGGAAGCATGTCCAGTGTAGTGGCCTGCACCTGAATGACTGGGAGCTCTCACAAGTACAAGGGAGGAACATTACTAAAAATTACCTGTTGCTTTTCTAATACATTTGGAGAAAAACATTCTGCTGAAACTGTGAAGTTATTCATATGGAGGCAGAGCAAATGTGGAAAAATTGGTTAGGATCAAAGGTATTAAAAAAGAAAATATTAAAAGAAAAAAACAGTTAACAGTGAAATTTATACCTCTTGCTGTCATTATTCATATACCTATTAAGGTCGTCTTTTGAAAATCATCTGAAGCGTTCCTGAGACTACATGTGTTGGAAGATACACACTATAGAACTGTTTTTAGCTGCAGCCTTACCCCTGTTCAAGGAACTGGTTGCTCTTAGTCTATATTTCATAAAAACTATTCTAAACTAGTGATAGCATATACCATTTTAGACCATGTATGTAGATTTAGAAGTGCTGCTGACAGAGTATCATAAAAAAAACAGTAATGGGAACATAATATCTCAATTTAGATTACATTTAACTACTGGATTTATTTTATTTCAAGACACTTCAAGAAAAGCAGACATTAAAAGTATTTTTTTATTACCACAGGAAACTAAGATTCTGAACGAACACATAGAAAACATAAGAACACAAAAGAAGAATGGGGGAAAAAATTAAAGCAAATAAAATTATGCAAAAGCAATGTATAAAAATAGCTGTAACAAATGGAAGACTGAGTCAAGTTTTTAAAACTAGCTCCATATGCACAGAAAAGGCAGTGTAGGTAAAGGCTGAGTCCAGGGCAAGAACTTAGTGTGTTTAAGATCTCATTTCAGTCTCAAAACAAGAACCAGAGAATAGTAGGTGAGGTGGAGGGGAGAGAGGAAAAAAAGAAAAAGAAATGATAATGGCATTTGGAGTATGTGGTATAATTGTGCACTCTATAAAGGTGTATATTGATGTTTATGAATTGACCACCTCTGAGCAAGTCCAACCCATTTCCTAAGGTTAATTTTAAAAATGAAAAAGCATCTGCATGTATGTGCAACAAACCATAACACTTTTTTGCCTTCATTCACTTAAAGCAGTCTGAAAAACCAGTATTCTCAGGGTAATTCTTATTCTTCCATCCCCTGTAAGAGGGGGAGAAATCTTACTTGGCATAAGAATTTGTCATAGGACATGAAAAAAAGGCACCTGCTGTGTTCTTTTAAGGACTGATTTCACATCTCAGGGCTGCCCTCACACCACTTCTCTTCATACTTTTGTTTTTACTCTGTTAGAAGTCTTAAGAGTAAGCACTGAACTTGGCTGAATAAGATACTACCATTAGATACTTCCAGATTTAGTTAAATTTACTAACAAAATTTCACATCCTCAACCTGCCTTGCAAGTACACATTTGGAAGACAAGCATAACCATAACCATTATGGTTAAGCTTAAACCCCCAAGAACAGTGACACATCCCAGAACAAAGGCTAAAACTGCTGAGTGTCCTTACTGAAATGACACACTAATAATTGCTGATAGGAAAGTACACGCTCTTCACATGATGCCTTCACTGTTTATGAAAGCTGAACTAGCTTGCTCGTCCATTTCACCTTATTGCTACACACAAATGTTGAATGACTTTGACAACTTTGCTCAACTACCAGCCTGTAAGGTGGAACTTTGCACTGTCTGGCACGTCCATACATCCAACAGCTACTCTCAAAATGGAAGCAGTACTTAGATGATATCAAGACATCACTGGAAACAGTTGTCTGAGATTTAATTAATACACAGACTGATAAGCTTACAGGCAGAATAATTAAAAAAAAAAAAAAATCTGAAAAAGGCCTACTGACAGCCACCCCTGGTTTCCCCACTTCCCCCAAACTGATGACAGCTCAGTCTATAATTTAGAAATATTTCTAAATATTTCTAAAAAGAACACAACATTCTCTACATCCATAAGCAATGTTATGGTTAGGAAGCCAACCCTGCAACATTCTGTAGAGGACAATTAAATTGGGCTGGACTACAGTAAGTGTTGTGTACGTTGACGTAATGCCTAGAAAAACTCCAACTAGTCCAGAAAACCGTAGCATTCCTCCTGCAACAGAGGCAACTCTTAAAGCCATTAATCCCGGTCAGCTGCCTGAGATGGTTTCTCACACAATATCAAACCAAGATTCGCTCTTTGTTGTTATCCTCAGAGCCCTCCCTAGCCTGAATTGAATGAGGGTATCTAAAAAGCCACCTAAACAGCAGCATAAAGAGGCAAATCCTTGTCCACAATTAAACTAGACAAGGCAAGCTCACATGCCTGGGAGACAAGCCATAACCACGAACTGAACTCTTTCAGAAACCAAGGCCTATCTGCCCAAACAAGATTCTCTCACATGTAGTTTTTGTCCTTAAGCAGAGGATGAACATGATACAAACCATTTAATGGCAGTTCATATACTACTGCAAATCACTGAAATACCACACTAATGCCTTCAGATAAAGAATCTATTTAGAAGTGAAATACAGCTAAAATCCAAAAATAAATGGTAATATCTAGACTATGACATCATCTCAATGCCTCACAAAATCGCACGGAGCACTCCCCGTTGATATAAACTGCCAGAGTTCCCTTGACTCTGCAGAATATCTGCCCCCACACTTAATATGTTCAAAGTTTTTCCAGCACTTTTTCTAGTTGTTCTTTAACCATATGTTGTGGACTGAAAAACAAGAATTGGAGTTACAACATACTTGCACATGGAGATAAAATAACATCTCCATTACTTTGGAAATCCACTGCACCTTAAGACTTGGTCACACATCAAAAGGCATTCACTGTCAAAAGCATCCACTCTGCTGCAGAAGTATGCAACTAGCAACTCTTCAACAACTTCTCTATAGCCAGTTCTCAAATAAAAGATGCAGTAAATTTTTACTTTAAACAAACGCCCCTGCCATTACACAAATACATTAATTCCTACTGATAGGCACGGATTTTCACTTTAGCAGAATAATAAAAACTATTAATATTTCTTACCAAGGCCAATAATAGCTTTTGTCTGTACTTCTTCATCTGAATGCTTTGTAAAATACATCAGCAGTTCAAGTACTTTATCCTTAATGTTAACCTGAGCAAATTAAAACAAAAATAATAGCTATTTGAAGATGAAACAGATGTTTTAATCTCTCATAAAAAGCATAAATATCAAAAAGAAAAGGAGAAACACAATCTTACTGATGGCCTTTGCAAAACCACGTATTTAAAAACCAAAAGCTACATTGTATGCATTATGAAAAAATACATAGCTTTGAGTGACTAGGGACAAACTGCAGTGCAGCACTCAATGCATCTAAGACATGCAGAGTAAATACAAGTTATTTTACCTTACTGTTGCCCTTAAAATCTTCCTGATCAAAATCAAAATGCCGACACAGTGCTCCAACAGTGAAAAGTGATCTAAGGAGTGCTGGTTTATTGGCAGTAAGTATGGTACTGTTGGGGTCTTCTTGGTGTTGACTTTTTAATTTTGAAAGTGCACCTACAGTAAGATAAAAGTTTTGATCACAGTGTTTAATCGTGGTGTATTCCCAAGATAAGACTTGTAGCCAAAACTGAAAAGTGACAATTACACATTGTTGTTTTACTTACCATAGTATCTATTAAAACAGGCCCACACAAATTTGTAGTTCTGGGTGACCTTGTTCACAACAGCCCCAAGACAGCTCACACAATGCTGAACAACCTAGAAGCAAGAAAGAACAAATGAATTACATATTTAGAAGTTAAAATTGAGATTTTTTTGAAGTTATATTGGAAAAAGCTATGCTGAACTAAAACTAACAACCTAACAGATGTAATGTCCAACTCCTACATGGCTCTGAAAACCTGCTCAAACTCGTTAAAACATAGGAACAACACACATAAATTCCAGTAAACCAAGTACACTGATTTTTTGTGGCTCAGAAGTTATCTTCATAATGAAGACAGACTTTCTTTAAAACAAAACCATGTGTTTCACAATGTGAAATTGAATCAACTGAATAGTAGCAATTAAAAGCTTACTGTCATGCCATATTTGATGATGAGTTTCATGAGGTCTTCCTCAATAGTGGCAAGAAAGGTCTCACTTGGGTGCTCCATCAGTGGAACTACAAGCTCTAGGATTTTTGCAACATTGCAGATCACCATGAAATCATTCTGTGTCTGAAAAAGCAGTATTTATAGCATTTAACATTTCTGGCCATGTTACCTATAAGCTAAGTATTATTAATACGCACTGATATCCAAAAATCCCAACTCATGTAAGATATTTGGTAAAGACCTAAAAGAATATTTATATAGTTTACATCTGCTATTAAATGACATGTTAACATGAAAGCTAGTTCTGTTTTCTACTGAACTTCTGGAAAAAAAAAAAAAAAAAATCTGTACGAGCAGAACTTCACCTCTCATCAAGGCTATGACAGACCCGAAACCTTTTTGTCCTGATAATTTTTTTTGGAGTGCTACAATAAATCTATGAAGTCTTCCTGACACATGCACACTAGAACACACAACACCTGGAAACAGGTATCAGCAACAAAATGAACTTGTGTTATGACTCTACATGCCTTAAGCAAAATAGGTAATAATGTGCACAAAGGTAGAAATTACAATTAAAATTATTACTGGTTTGCATTATCATGACTGTATATGTGAAAAACATTTATCTATTGATATAACCTGCTAGAAGTTGATTTTTTTTTTTAATTTTTTTTTTTTTACAAATCAAGCTCACTAATCAGGACAGGATAATTCCCAAATGCTACTATCAAGCTATTTAACATATTCAAGCTAACAGTGGTAATTCTACAATTCATCTCAACCTGTATAAGTACAAAACTGATGTAACCCACTAAATGGGTTGCAGCAAGTAAACAGATAACCTTCTCCTACACTGTTTCATCACAAGCAGCTCTAAAAGTCCGTTGTAAATGTGCCTAGAGAATGCTCCAGGGCTGAACCTGGAAAATGCTAGGGTATACCTACAATCTAAGCTGATAACAATTACTCTTGAGCCTATCCTGGGCAACTGACATAATGTAATGGATTGCTGCCACCCCCACACACTCCTCCTTGAGCCACCGCTGCATGATCCTGCCCTGCTCCACCTCCTCTGTCAGATCAGGGGTTCATCACAACCTTCACTGAGCCAACTATGCTAAACGAAATGATAGAAAGCACCACAATGTTTCAGACGAGGGGGGCCATTTTACTGCAGTAGAGGGTTCAGGATTATAACTCTCTACCATTTTTGTGAGCTACCTTTTTTGCCTCAGTCTTTGTTGGTGAAGGCTCTAACCACATCGCCCAAGTTGCAGAAGGCAAAGGCAGGGACTGGGAGAATAAGGTACTGCCCACTGTAGGAGAAGACCAGGCCCGAGACCCGCTGAGGAACCTGAAGGAGCACAAGTCCATGGGACCTGATGAGATTCATCTGTGGGTCCTAAGGGAACTAGCAGATGAAGTCACCAAGCCACTACCCATCATATTTGAGAAGTCGTGGCAGTTCAGTGAAGTTCCCACTGATTGGAAAAGGGGAAACATAACCCCCATTTTTAAAAAGGGAAAAAAGGAAGACCTGGGGAACTACGGGCTGGTCAGTCTCACCTCTGTGCCCGGCAAGATCATGGAACAGATCCTCCTGGAAACTCTGCTAAGGCACATGGAAAATAAGGAGGTGATCGGTGGCAGCCGACATGGCTTCACTAAGGGCAAATCGTGCCTGACAGATTTGGTGGCCTTGTACAACAAGGTTACCGCTTTGGTGGATAAGGGGAGAGCAACAGATGTCATCTACCTGGACTTGTGCAAGGCATTTGACACTGTCCCACATGACATCCCGGTCTCTAAATTGGAGTGACATGGATTTGACCAATGGCCCACTATGTGGATAAGGAACTGGCTGTATGGTCGCACTCAAAGAGTTGCGGTCAACGGCTCGATGTCCAAGTGGTGAGCAGTGACGAGTGGTGTTCCTCAGGGATCGGTACTGGGACTGGTACTATTTAACACCTTTGTTGACGACATGGATGTAGGGACTGAACGCACCCTCAGCAAGTTTGCCAACAACACCAAGCTGTGTGGAGCTGTCAACACGCTGGAGGGAAGGGATGCCATCCAGAGGGACCTGGAAAGGCTTGAAAGGTGGGCCCGCGCCAACCTCATGAAGTTCAACAAGGCCAAGTGCAAGGCCCTGCACGCTGGCTGGGGCAATCCCATGCACAAATACAGGCTGGGCGGAGAATGGATCGAGAGCAGCCCTGAGGACAGGGACTTGGGGCTCCTGGTGCATGAGAAGCTTGACACGAGCCGGCAACGTGCACTTGCAGCCCAGAAGGCCAACCGTATCCTGGGCTGCATCAAAAGAAGCTTGGCCAGCAGGTCGAGGGAGGTGATTCTGCCCCACTACTCCGCTCTCACGAGACCTCACCTGGAATACTGTGTTCAGCTCTGCAGCCCCGAGGCATAAGAAGGACATGAACCTGTTGGAACCGGTCCAGAGAAGGGTCACGAAGATGATCAGAGGGTTAGAGCACCTCTCCTGTGAGGACAGGCTGAGAGAGTTGGGGTTGTTCAGCCTGGAAAAGAGAAGGCTCCGGGGACACCTTATAGCAGCCTTCCACTATCTGAAAGGGGCCTACAAGAAAGCTGGAGAGGGACTTTTTACAAGGGCATGTAGTGACAGGATGAGGGGTAATGGCTTCAAACTGGAAGAAGGTAGATTCAGATCAGAAATTAGCAAGAAATTTTTCCCTGTGAGGATGGTGAGACACTGGAAGAGGTTGCCCAGGGAAGTTGTGGAGGCCTCATCCCTGCAACTGTTCAAGGCCAGGTTGGATGGGGCTTTGCGCAACCTAGTCTAGTGGGAGGTGTCCTTGGCCATGGCAGGGGGGTTGGAACTAGATGATCTTTAAGGTCCTTTCCAGCCTAAACCATTCTAGGACTCTATGATTCTCTGAATACAAAAACACTGGAGCTAGAGAAGTGAGAGATGACATAAGAAGAGGATGGAGCTTGACATCTTCCTTCTGATATATTTGCTCTGTTAGATCACTCTATCTTATGGAACCATACCTTTAGTCTTAAGATTCATACATTAAATATTAAATACTTTTGAGACTGTGACTATAAAACAAAACAATTTTAAAAAATTATTTCATAACAGGTGAAAAATTGGGTCTTAGTCCTCAAAAGAAAGAAGCAGCGCAGGTTTCAGTTTCATTTGGCTACAAAATGTGGAGGTAGAGGGTGATGAACAGCATCTTAGAAGCTACAGAGATCGTCAAAAGGCCTTCTATCTTCAGAAGCCATGATGCCCATGAAATAAAACCATAGTTTTAATTTTTCTTTTCCTACCTTCAATTTCATCAAGTGTACAAGATAGCCATTCATTTCCATGCTTACTTATCTGGGGAAAAAAAAGACTGATTTTCTCTACTTACACTACATTTAGTGGTCAGGTATGGCTGCATGGTCATAGCATGTTTGACCATTAGCTGAGGCCTGATTTTGCTGAATAAGAACAAAGTGGTTATGCAAGCAACCAAGCGACCAGAATTCACACCTTTGTTGTCAGAATCTGCAAAAAATTAGAAAACACAAGAAGTATATTAACTCCAAGTAATGTTTTAGCAATGAAAAACATATGGCTTTAACATCATATGAGTATCTCTTTCATTACATATCTTTCAAGATCAATACAGAATATTTTTATTAGATTAGCGATGAGACCATAATGTGTTAACATTTGCATGTGATCACAAAGTATGTGAAAAAAGAAGCTAAGATGCTTCAAAGACATCACTGGTTTTTAAACTGCTTACTGTACAGAGAACACTGGCCCAGCCAATGATTCCTATTACAACTGTAGAACACACCAGTACAAATAAAACTTGCCTCGTTTATCTTTGGTTTAGTGACCTAAAAGTTTGACCAAGTTATTTTAAAAGTAGTTCTGTTACCGTGGTTAGCTAGTGAAAATTAAGGAAGCTTTATTATTAATATTATACAGAGCTCAAAAGTTCATAATGAACTTAAAAGCAGTAATTCATTACTAATAGTTTTGTAACAGTAATTCTGTAACAGTAACTCTTTGCGATAGTAATTTAAACAACCACTATTACAGTACCATATAAAATTCAGAGTTTTGCTACTGGGTTGTAAATAATATTACCTGATAGAGATTCCTCATATTTAAGAATGTGCTCAACCAAATTGTCAACAAGTTGAGTACAGGCTTTCTTCACAGGTTTATATGAGGCATCCTCTTCTGACTTCAACAGCTGCAGCAGATGAAACAAAATTTTTTAGTATTAAGGGTGTGCATTCATTTACATTGGATACATGCTGGGTTTATAACCACTACTACAGATACACAAGAATTTCACGCTACATAAGTATTTACGTAACTTCTCCATAAAAGTTACATGGTGGAGAAAAAAATTAAGGGAAGTAAAAAATGAAACCAAAATGCAAGAGAAGTAAAGAATAATTAACTGCAATAAAAAACCCAGAAAAGTTCTACTGAGTTTTGCTTTGGGATGAAAGCTAAAGTTTTGTGCGCTATGCAGAAAACAATGTAGTCATACTTGCCAGCACTAACTAATAGGAATTAGAAGGCTTTTTAAAATGCTTAGGAAAAAAAAGAGCAAATTCAACAGGAATGTTGATTTGACACTAAGCAAAAAAATCAAACTAAGATGAAACATAGTTTTATGAGCATTTTAATCAGTCAGCCGCCTTCTGTATGACTTTGGGTAATGAAATATAAAGATCCTTTAATATCTACAAAGGACTGAGACCATACTATAGCCTTCTCTTCAGTGCAGGCATTAAGAGGCTCTGGTTCATTTGGCTACTTATTTTCATGGCACTGCAGGCTAAAGTAAAATCAAAAGGGTTTTTTTGCTTGAAAATTAACCAGTGCATACAAGATGTAGAGGAGAATGATAACACAGGCTAAGCAATGTAAACAAAGCAAGCTCAATTCTTAGAAAAATCAAGAGTAAAATTTAAGTAACCTGTACTCTGAAGATTCACTGCTTCTATGAACTGTGTAACAAATATATTGGATGTGAAACAGACTGATCTACCATCTAAAAAATATCTACATTACACTAGATGCCTTGTTTCAGAATTAGGTATCTTAGCTGTGGATTTCATGTTATGTTACTCATTACTGAAGAGACTTTGACACTTAAACAAACAAAACCCCTCCCAAAACCAAGAAGTGAAGTATTTTTAAAACAGATCAAATGGAAAGATAGAAAGTAATGTCAGAGACAAATAAAATTGTACCAACAAAGATTTAAAAAAAGGTCAGATGTTTAAAGGGTATGAATTGAATTTGTCTACTGTAAAGCACTGCTCTTGTAGTCCTCCTTCAATGTGTTTTAGTACCAAAAGAAATGTTAAAATTCTAACAATGATTGTACCATACATTCAAAATTCATTACTTACATTTTGAAGAAGCTGTTCAAACCAATCATACCCTGTATCTCTACAAGCTGCAACCTAGAAGTGTTTTTGAGAATAACTGGTCAATAAAAGAAGTATCTGAAGAAGAATTACTTCAACATATATATGTCATCTTAGAAGACCAGTAAACTTGCATAGCTATATTTTCATATGCATTCAGTACAATGATTTTGTATCTTTGGAAATCAGAAACTGTCTACTGCATTTGAAAAAGTAGTTCTCACCATTTAAGTGACTCCAGAATTTGTATTCCATACAACACAAGGCCTACACATTTTACTGGAGATTGCTGGCTCTAATGTAAACCAAATTTCGGTTTTGTAGAATATTTTGCACAGATTATAGCACAAATACAAGCCTGACATACTAAAAATGAACGTGCATGTGTGTGTATGTATATACATATTTTTGTATAAACAAACCAAGCCTTCACTGGTATCAAATGTCAGGAACAGCTCACAGGTGCTCCAAAGCAGAATTCGTAGGAGAACTGAGAGTTAAGCTGAAGTCAAATTGACTGACTTCTCAGTCTGGAAAAATGCACACTAGACTACCATTTTGTGAAAATATTGAAAAGTAGGATGAAGTTTAAACCCATAATTGTAAGCAGTGAAGCCAGTACTTTTATTTGATATTTACATCTTGGTATAATTGACATTAAAACACCTTCTCAGCACAGTGGTTTTATATAACACATTTTTACTACAAATGAAAGCATTTTATTTGAAACAGATTTTGTTATTTTGGAGACATGCTATTTAACTTGCTGTTTCTAAAAAGTAGACACAATTATGCAGATACTAGTTTACCCTGAATAAGAACATGACCCTGCATTTGTTAAAACAGTTTATTAACCTTTCAAAGTAAATGTTATCAATTGTTTGACGAAAATTTTCTTTTAAGAGACAACTTTTTAGTTAGGCTTAACTACATGCTGCTATTAGCATTTCCTGGAAAATGTTAAGTATAATAGAAATTTGTTGTGTTTTAACTGAACAAGTATTTTATACAACCTGAATACAGCGTGGTCCCAGCTATCATTGTCAGCAGATAAATGAGCATTTAAAGTTTCCTACAGCCTGTTCCATCAGATGAATCATTTTGGCATATATTCAATGCCAGGAGATACAAAAAGAAAACCAGCTGACAATTAAATTACCATATTCTAAAAATTGAAGACAATACTTCAAAGATACTAAATACGTAATCAAATTTTGCACACAACTTAACTCTAATTTGTTTAACATACCACATCAGTGATGTTTAGTATTTTCCTTGTCATTGCTTCTTTGTCATGGTGTGGAGTTGGAGTAAACCAGAGCTTCTGGAATGTCTCATTTACTAGTTTCTGAAGGAAAAAACATATTAGCAGAAATAAAAAAAACTTATCTTGGCACACAGGTATTACTTTTAATACATCCATACAATAGACTTGTTGATGTTACGTGCCATTTCGTAAGGAATTATTCAACCTAAGTGAGATCGTTGTAGGAAATGTTATCTGAGACAGACCGAGATCTAATATTACAGGAGTTATACTGACCTCTAAGCAAGCTTCAGCAAAATGATCACTGGGAACTGATGCTACAGAAAATGGGAGTTACCACCTTCCTGCATTAATTTGTATTCCTCAGGAAAACACAGTACACTGAGAAGCTGACAACTGAATACAAGATCATGATTTCTACAGCAGAACTAGCAGCGATAGTAGGTTGCTTTGGAGTTTTCGAAATAGCTGTGACAAGGTGGGCAAGAGAGAGAAGCCAAGTCTCTCTACTCAAACACAGGAAGTACCTTCCCTTCCAATGTTTTTGGGTGGAGGAAAAAGTGGAATTGAATGAAAGTGAACAAAATTATTACCAAATGACTTATAACGTATATGGTTGTGAGAAGCTCTCCTCATTCACGGAAACATAAAAAATGCATTTAAAATAATGCCTCCTCTTTTCTGATGTTGTTAGAAAGGCAAGGGGAAGGAGGAGAGAGAACAAGGTCATCCTCCTGTCCCAGCAGCACCTTGGATCCAGCTGTTCAGCTACTTCTTGATTAACAGTCTTCTCAGAAAGCCACTTGGCATTAACGTATCTCAAGGGGTAAAAATACATGCTGTGGCTTTAAAGTTGCTGATTTCAAATCCCACTGGAAGTGTGATACAAAATTATTACATGTGTGTTCTTAATTATGCAACAATTTTAAAAATATTTTGGCAAATCAAACAAAACCATCATTGTCAGGTTTATGATTTAACACAATCTTAATTTTCTACCCTTCCACACATACTTTGCACAAAGAGTAGAATAACATTTTAGGGAGAATAACTGATTCCTGATTCACTGAACATTCAGAATAAATGCAAAATTAGCATGGATGAATCATTTATAATTTTTATATGTAAAACTTACAAATCTGGCATATACTAATGTCAAGAACTTAATTTTGACTTAAAGTTTATTTTGTTTGCATAAAGAGGTTTTATATGCCAATTTTACTTGTTAGAAAAGAGAAGTACCAGAGACAACACTTGCAAGAAGAAAAAAAACCTCTAGAAAATAACTTTTTAAAATCTTTTGATTGTCAGCAGAAATGTCAAGAAAATAGAAGATAGAAAAGAAAGAAAAACAAGTCAGTGAGCATTTTTGAAAGTTAAGATATTTGCTCTCAAAAATTAAAAGTGAACAGAAGTCATAAATATTACAAAGGAACAATGCAATACTTCTCTGATTTTATTTTTTTTGGTCAAAACATAGAAACACTAAAATAATGGTAACTGAAATCCTGAAGGATATGTTTCATGCTACCTTAATGCCTTCTTCGTCATTGACTCTCCGAATCATTTTCACACACATCTCTGTTATTTTGGGAAATGTTGGTTGTTCAATGCAGATATCCCTAAGTATCTTTATGACTCTTTTTCTGACACTGATACCAGTATCCTGTGAAAAGAAAAGCATTACGCTCTTGAAAACAAATCAGAAATATGAATTAATTTATGTATTATATGAATTAATATTTGACTGTAAAAAATCTGACTTACAAACTTTATTTAGAGAAGTCAGTTAAAATATTCTGGACTGTACTGATACAAAAGGTCAGCATAACTTGTACCACTTTATTTGCAACAATTCTAAAGGGTCTGGCTGAGTCCTCAGAATGCTGAAACTCTTCCTCCATTTATATCCTCTCACCTAACGAGCTCATGATGCTGCAAATGTATAATTCCACTTCTTAATTCAAGAGCTTACAAGCTAGATGTGATGAAGCTTTAGCTACTTTGTTGGAACACACAAGATTCATTGTAGATATGGACTGTAATACTTCAAGCCTTTGAATTAAGCTTACAGATAAGATACACGCAGCAAATCTTTTCTACTTTCCTAGGCTTCATCTAAGGAGATGGATGAGGAACTTCACTCCATATTACCTTATTCAAAACCTGTTGAATCTGAATGTCAGGATGAACTGCTTTATGTGCTCATACGCACATGAAGCTACTTATCTCCAAAGCCCTTCACAAACGTGTTTTAGCGTGTAACTATACCAAATAAGTAGTATTTGGCTAAAAACATGATATGGATGCCAAGAGCTAGTGTTAAATTAACAGTTAATTTACACTTAAAACAACTTAGATTACAGTTAAATTAACATTGTGTTTTATCTGAACACCCAGACAAAAAACACTTTTTGCACAAAAACTCGTAAGAAGCATTTTAGAACACTAAAAATAGCATAGAAAAGCAAAGTAGTTTTATCCTTTTTTTTCTTTTGAATGGCAACTTTAGATTATTGTGTCGTAGATATTTCTTCATCACCCACACTACTGAACTGTCCTTAATGACCCGTATCTCAGACTTCACAAATGTGGCAAAATTCCTCATTTCACCTAATTTGTGCCTTACTAATGGAATCAAAAGGAATATAATCCTGGTTCTGATATCGAACAATTTTCTGTGTATGTTTACCTTTTGATGTAATAAAGCCTCACTGGAAACAAGTGATGCATTTTACAAGGTTGGTCTTAAAAGCATGATGCTCCCCATTAAAACATTAACATATAATTTACTCTTGGGATCATCGTTCCATATTACTAAACATTTAAACTCAGCTGAAAACAATTTTTCCAATGCCACTTATTTTATCATAAATATCGCATGTCACCATACCAATATTCTTTCAATCAGCATGTCATAATACTGCTCAGCAAGCTGAGGACGACAGAGCACAAATCGGCCAAGTAGCTCCACAGCTGCTTCTCGTACACTAGTGGAGTTATCCATTAACCGTCCATGAACACCTCGTTGCATATCCAGCTAAAAAAGAACAAATGAAACACAGATTCAAAATAAGAAATGAAGATCTATCTTAAGCGTGACAGAAGAACATATGTGCATGATGGGTATTTCCTTTTTTACCCTGGCAAGAATACTGGGGTCTACAGCAACAACCTCAGACAAACACTTCATGGCTTTTGTTCGAACAGCAATTGCATTTTCACCAAGTACACGCAGAATCTAATAAGAGAACAAAAACAAAGATTGAATTGCTTTGGGAAGGCAGCCAATAATGTTCAACAGGCAAAAATGCAGCAGAATAACAAGCAAACAACTTAACTAAAATAAGAATATTTGTCTACTGAAAATTGAATATATCTTCTCAGACAGTAAAAAGGTGCATCCAAGGGATATTCCATGGCACTGAAAACTGAGCATGGATCTTTACTGGGATTTGCTACATCTCTAAGACTGGTCCAAACAGCATTTACACAAGGTCTGTACGTTCACTTTAAGTCCCTTCATTTTAAACTCTATTTCTGTCATTCAGTTGTGGCTTTCACCATGGTTCTTTTAACAGGAGAGTTGGATTTGGGCACTATAATTTTAAGAATGGCTCTGTATGGAGATCCATGTAAGTAATGCAAACTAAACTAGTACTGGAGTTCAAACATGTCACCATGCCAACACATTAGTGCTCTTCTCCCAGAAAAAGCAAAGAAACAACATTGGCCAAAGAACAGCTTCCGAAGTGACACTAACATGCACTACAAGCAACTGATCAAGCTGGTTTGTATTTTCAAATCAAATTAAGCCCAATTTCATGAGTTAGTATTATCAAATGAGTATGCACCTTACAGAAACTGTGAAAATTATTTCAGCATTTTGTAATTATCCTTTTACTGTGCACACCTAATTATAATGATTTTGCCATACACATACATGGACAAATAACATATGTACAACATGACATATGAAATGCACACAAGAAAAAGAAACATAATCACTTATGTCATCAATACAGAGTATGAAAGCACATGGTGTTATCATGGCCTGTTAAATACCTATGTTCAACAACGAACAGCTATTGCACACTACCACGAAAGTGTTTGCAATCAGGAACCAACTGTGTTTCACTGTACTAAGACTTCGGCACAGTTTACCTGTGTCAAATAAATATCGAAGCTCTGGGCAAACGGCCTCATAGAGGCCAAGTAGCGAACAATCAAACATGCATCTTCATAGTCCACAGTATCAGAATTCATCCTGCAACAAATTCCACATGTTAATTGGGACATGTTTATCAAAAATGATTTAAAACATAAACCACATGGCTAATAAACAAATAAGTGGTAATGAAACATACTTTAATGTACTGAACTGAGATGGAGCAGTTTTAATGATGCTGCGAAGAAACTTTTTGCGACTTTCTGCTCTATGCATGATTTGTCCTGTGGTCTCAACGTCTTTTGCATGATGAGCTCCTTCAGATGAATCTTCATCCTTCTGAGATTTAATTGCTTTCTCTGTCTCCATAGTTGTATCACGGAACCACTGAGCTATATAAAACTTCCGAGAAAACTGGAGAAATATAGCAAGATGCATAGAAAACAAAAACAACAGATACAGAAAAGGAAAAATAACAGATTTGTAATGAGATTAAGTGAATCTAATGCATTGACAATATTTTGGAAAACGCAATCAACAGTGTATGTTACGGTGACAATTTAACTGAAGTACTAATATGCATAACCAAAAATAATCTTATTGAGTACATATTACTGAAATTATTTTTATATACACTCGACATCAGAAAGCTGAAATTTACCACTAATGATGCATCAGTTTCTGTGTTCTCATCCAGATAATCTAGCAAAGCCTTTTGCAGCTGTTGAATTTCATCTTCTCCTCCTGAAACCTGTCGGAAGCAGAAAGATAGTTATAGAACAGAATATTGTACAGTGGTAATTATCATCTGAAAATCTGCATGTCCCCATATAAAATATACTGAAGTCAGTTATTTTGATAATTGCAGAACTTCAACAATTTTTTAATCAATTACTTATAAACTGCATAGAGAATGAAACAAATTAGACTGTGCCTCTGAGATTAAGAGCAGAGTAAGATTGGTTTTAAAACAGACTGACTGATTTGATTAATTTTCATTCTATGATCTTGTGCGACGACCCTCTGTCACAGAGGAAAAAAGAAGGGCTGAAATCACACATAGCAGACTGACAGAAGGTTTAACCTATAAAAGTCACTGTTAGCTGTCTCACCAATATTAAATACTGAAACAGTGACTTCTCAGGTGAAAAACAGATAAAAGGCAAAAAAGTGAAATAAAAAGAAATATGAAACAGGCAACAGTAAAAAGGTATGGGAAACATCAAAGAAATAAAAATAACTTATCCCTTTGTAAAAATACTTGCTTTAACTGTTTTCAGGGATAAAGCATCCATACAGAGAAAGTGCAGTGAGTGTGCTTAATCTGGGAAAGAACTTACAAAGGTTGTTCCCAAACACCCCGGAGCTCCAGCACTAAAGAATCACGCTCTCTGAGATTCAACTAAGTTTCTATCAGACAAAAAGCTTGACAACAAACACACATTATAAAAAATGTCACCTACTGCATAAAGCCTATCTACAGAATAGGTTAATATTAATTTTCCTGTGAAGCACTTTTAAGATGCACAAACAACAGTACACATGAAATATTAATCTGAAAACTAGTGCTGGAGACTATGTATCAGATTCATAATATCTAAATTATATGAATGTTAAAAACAGAATGTGTTTTTTCCAAGAAGCTATTCAAGAGGAAATATGCGTATTTCCTATATGTTTACAAGATGCATCATGCAGGACAGGGAGGTGATTCAAGACAGGCAGCACGCTTCACCACGGACAAGTCCTGCCTGACCAACCTACTGGCCTTCTATGATGGAGTGACTACATCAGTGGACAAGGGAAGAGCTATGGATGTCATCTGCCTGGACTTCTGGAAGGCCTTTGACACTGTCCCCCAAAACATCCTTCTCTCTAAACTAGAGACATATGGATTTGATGGATGGACTGTTCCGTGGATGAGGAATTGGCTGGATGGTCGCATCCAGAGGGTAGTGGTCAAGGGCCCAATGTCTAGATGAAGACTGGTAACAAGTGGTGTCCCTCAGCAGTCCGTACTGGGACCAGTACTGTTCAATACAGAATCATAGAATCATGTATCTTCATCAATGACACAGACAGTGGGATTGAGTACATCCTCAGCAACTTCGTGGATGACACCAAGCTGAGGAGTGCAGCTGACATGCCTCAGGGATGGGATGTCATCCAGAGGGACCTGGACAAACTCGAGAAATGGGCCCATGTGAACATCATGAGGTTCAACAAGGCCAAGTGCAGGGTCCTGAACCTGGGTCAGGGCAACCCTGGTATCAAATACAGGCTGGGGGATGAAGGGATTGAGAGCAGCCCTGCTGAGAAAGACTTGGGGTACTGGTGGATGAAGAGCTGGACACAACCCAGCATTGTGCGCTCACAGCCCAGAAAGCCAACCATATCCTGGGCCGCATCAAAAGAAGCATTACCAGCAGGTTGACGGAGGTGATTCTGCCCTTCTACTCTGCTCTGGTGAGACTCCATCTGGAGTGCTGTGCCCAGCTGTAGAGCCCTCAGCACAGGAAAGACATGGACCTGCTGGATCGGGTCCAGAGGAGGGCCACGAAGATGATCAGAGGGATGAAGCACCTGTCCTATGAGGACAGGCCGAGAGAGTTGGGGTTGTTCAGCCCGAAGAAGAGAAAGCTCTGGAGAGACCTTTTTGCAGCCTTTCAGTACTTAAAGGGAGCTTATAAGAAAGATGAAGACAGACTTTTTAGTAGCATCTGTAGCAATACAACAAGGGGTAATGGTTTTAAACTACAAGAAGATAGATTTAGACTAGACAGAAGGAAGACATTTTTTACAATGAGGGTAGTGAAACACTGGAACAGGTGGCCCAGAGAGGTGGTATATGCTTCATCCCTGGAAACATTCAAGGTCAGGTTGGACAGGGCTCTGAGCAACCTGATCTAGTGGAAGATGTCCCTACTCATTGCAGAGCATGTTGACTAGAAGACCTTTAAAGGTCCCTTCCAACCCAAACCATTCTATGATTCTACACATATCCTGATCTCTTAAATAGTTCTGGTCTATGTAAATCAAACAATGATCCTGTATATGACCATAAGACAATGTACTTCTCTACTTCTCCCCATATACAGGTTATACAGAATAAATCAGTATCAATGAACTTGTGCATGAGTCAGAAACTAACTTTCTCAACATCTACAAGACAGCATAAAACCGAACCTGTAACACTAAGGAAAAAAGGGTGGTTTATACTGAAATACACAGGTCCTTGCAGTTGCTGAAGTTACAGCAGACAAAAGGACTATTTTTTTTTCAAAATGAATGAGTTCAAGAGTTCAAAACATGTCTACAACACACAATACTGATATAGTTTTATTAACATACATTTGGCATCCCAATATATCTGCAAATTATGATTCAAAATTCCCGCCTTCAACCAATGTTAAATTCTGTGGATAACTGGCTGAATGAAAAGGTTACTTGATGAACCTTAATTACCTAATTATTTTCAAACAAGAAAAAACCCAGAACAAAGAGAAACTGTGAAATCCACAACAAATCACATTCAATATTGATAATAAAAGTACAAGAATAATTTCTGGCTTAAAATTCTTCAGCTACAAAACATTCTTCTTCTTCAGCAATAAAACTTGTAACCTGTAACCATCTTAACTTCTGTATGAACAGCACAGATTGAGAATCTTGTCACAAATACAGCACATAATATAGCTTGCAAACATCAGCATGTGAAAAAAGGTACAGTTACAAGTCCAGAACAGCACTGTACCAAGAGATACACCAATGAAAAGCATGCACAAGTGTTCATATCAACTTGACAATTTATGACAGATTTCTACAAAAAAAAAATCTACTGTTTAAAAATGTCAAAACAGAATAGATTTTCTCCTAAATCTAATTCTATGGGTCATGAGTCAAAACCACAGCAGACAGAGTTATACGTATTCATCAATCATTGGGAAATATCCTGGTAATGACGTCAGAGGGTTAGGAGGAAAGTTAGAGTCCAAGTATTTAAGTCAGCAGGAAAGAAAAATCTGAAGAGGTGTAAGTTCATTTCTGAATGGAAATAATAATTTAGGTTTCCGATGAAAACAGCTGAGTATGTCTACCAATGGATCTTCTTACTTTCTTGCCATTTGAACAGCAAAGTGAAGCTTAGCTGTCATGTACACATTTCCAAGTATTTATTTGTTCTTACGTTACGAATAATTTATAAAAAACACACTGTCTACCCTGACTGATGGCACTGTATAGTAGACACCTACCACAATGTACGGACGGTACTGTCTACCATTACTGATGCTAAGCTTCCTGAGTAACTGAAAAAATGCTTTTAACGCTCAATTGCCCACAGGAATTTTATTTTCTGCGGATGCCAATGCCTAGTTAGTGCATGATCCTATAAAAATCCCAAAAGAAATAGAAAAATTCAGGTCACTGCTTGGGTATGTATCTTTTTAGATTATCTGTCAACAGTATTATAACTTCTGGAGACAACAAAAGAGAAAAGGATGTTCTAAGACATTTCCCTATGAAGTCTCATGCAGAACTGTCAGAATCACTGCAACAGAATTATAACCCCTTAGCACATAGAAGCATAAATTATATTAAGCCATGAACATAAAGATTTGACACTGTATGTTACAGAATATTCTAATCGCCAAAAGTTATGGGAATTACCAGCCTCGTAAAGGAGCAGATGATATTTGATTCTTTATTTGAATGCCTGTAAAGTGCATGAGTTTTTCCTTCAACACAAATCTGTAACAGTCATTATAAAGTACATGTAATAGATCTGGAGTCTTTGATGGTAACTGAAAGGGAAATGAACTTGATATGGCTACTCGACTTTCGACCATGCTGAGAACAGTTAGTAGTTCAGAAAGAAAATGCGTAGCGTCCACACGAAATGTGCAAGTCCACATTTTTAAAAGGACACATAAGATCTGATATTTTCTCATCATACTATGTACTTTATAGAGCCCAAATGCACACATTGCTTTGATAATTGTTGCTACCCTTACAGACTTGGAGAAGCATTAGCAGAAATGCAAATATGCACTCTCTAATGAAAGATATACGCAAGCCCAGGTTGTTGGGGTTTTTTTAGTTTGTTTGTGGGGTTTTTTTTATATGACCAACACCAGCTGCATCACATGAAAACTAACCTTACAGGCCTAACAATTAAACTGTCTAAAGCCTGTACAAATGCCAGCAGCTCAGTTAACACTTTACAATAGCAAATGCACATATATGCGTATTTTTAAGGCCTCTTAAAATAGAATCCAACTGTTGTTGCATTATTTCCTCTGTATTGTCACAAGAAAACTGGCTTAACGACTGTAATTAACCACTTCACATGATCACTACAGAGATGTTGTGAGGAAGACATGAGCTAACAAATGTGATAAATTTAATATATTTGATTCAGAAATCTGAACAATGAAGACTGATTCTCCACAACTCCAGTTTTTCAAACATCTTCAAAAATTTTCAAGTATTTGAATGGATACATCTCAGTCCATTTGGCGCGGGATCTCTCACACACCTGTTTGACGATTCTGGCTATAGATCCTTGATCCATTTTGCTAGTGACTGCATCTTTCCTCAGTCTTGCAGCTACAGTTCCAAGATAGTCAAGTGATGCAACTCTTAATGCCATTTCTGTAGATTTGTTACTGAACTGGTGAACCTAAGAAAAACAGAATAAACTGTTAAAAACAAGTATTTATTTATGCAACTGAGATTCTTTTCACAAGAAATTGCTTGACTTTATTAAAAATTCCACCTAACTTCAGTGATGCATAAAATTATGTAATTTACTATTACACCGCAGATACACTACTTACTTTCCAGTAATGTTTCTTTCTTTATTGGATCTGTGTCTCTCTACAAATATACCTATTAAGAGTTTTTTAAAATATATATTTTCATAAAATAAACCGGACAACTAGTACAGCAGATATCCTTTGCAATAGCATAGATCTTAAGCACCATGGTGCAACTTCCTCATTATTTACACAAGTGTAAAGAAAGCTACATTTTACCAAGAACATGACCATAAACTATTTTTTCCAAGAAACAACTCAAATTACTGTGTTAATTATATCGTAATACTGAGGAACAACTCTCAAAAAACATGTCAACAAAAATATTCACATTCTGTAAAATATCATAAGTAAATGCTATTCTTGGTTAAAAAACACACTACTTAACTGTTTTCAGGTTCTGTGCTAAAGGAATAGTCCAGAGAAAATATTCAACATGTATAATTATACCATTAGTCTGACTTTACTCCAAATGAATATCTACACTTATCAGATGCTATACAGTGGCATTTTTTCATGTTGAAAATGTCACGGAATAATGGAAGTGGACTTCCATGAGAAACTGTCTACATATGATCTTTAACAAGTTCCGTATCAATGATCCTCTAACCCAAATTTTATTATCTATGTATTACATAGTAGTAATACACACGAGAAAATCCTTAAATGCTGCATGTGTGTCAACAATCAGAAAGCATTCCTGTAGTAGTTTCAGCTCAAATAAACAAGTCTTCATTGTAGTAAGAAATAAATCAATATAATAGTTAAAAACAAGAGTCCCTTACCAACAGCCTTCCTAATAAGCTAAGTAGCAACTCTGCAGCTGGCCATTCTGGTTTATTAACTGTGGAAAGAAGATCTTGAATGAAATTCTCAAACAGTGGCCTGTAATCTTCTTCCCCTTGTTTACTGCCACACCTGTTTAAAATGAAATGCATTTTGTAAGCAAATTGAAGTGCCATTTAAGCTTTTCTTCTGACATAAACAGAAGTAATCTTATGTTTATTCAGAAAAACAGTTTTATGCAATTCTGAAAAAATCTGAAATATTAGCAGAAATATTGTTTTATTCATTTACGGAGAAATAGTTTCAGCATTTATCACTCAAGTTGCACTGCAAGTAAAGCAGCTAATCCACAATACCAGAATTTTGTTCCTAAGATTTTTTTACTTATTCCTTTGAGTTAAAGTTTGCATTAACTTGGATAGACAAAGTAGGTAAAATTCTAAAGCTCAAGCTGGAGTGCGGTATTTAAGAGGTGTTATGTCTATGTTCCTTAAGCTTGGTCTGATTTATCTGACAGTGAGAAGACATCTCATTATCATGTAAAAAAACCAAAAGATAACATACCTCATAGTGTTTCACTTATATGTGGCATCCCTAACTTTAATGATACCAGAAGTATGCAGAGAGATTGCTAGATGGCTATTAAATAGCCTTTCACCTTAAGAGTATAAATTAACACAATAAAAACCTCCGGACTTAGAAATCCTTTGGTTATTCAGGTACACTATATTTTTTCCCCCTGGTGAGCTACTGACATTCCTAACTTTAGCTAAATGAAAGTAATTTTTAGGGATTTTTTATATCTTTGTCATTCTGATGACTGAATGAATATGGTTTCACTGCTTAAATATTTACTCAGTCTTCTCTTCCAGGCTTCAGATGAGTAACAGACCCCTAATAAAAGGATCCTACATTAACTATCAAACAGATTCTTAAATGTATGAAGTACTCTGCAGAATTTCTGTTCCATAAAAATTTTTTATCCAGATAGGTAGCTCTCTTAGGGATCCATTATAAATAACTTCATGAGTAGATATTTAGCATTGCAAAGTGGTTAGGTTTGTCTTAAGGTATGACAGACTTTATCTGGAGTTGGTTTCATCAATATGGGAAAGAACTTACTTCTTAAGGAAAATAGAGAGGAAGTTTTGTGCTGTTCTCATGGCTGTTTCATATGAGTTAGTAATAAGCACATCTTGATCCACCTAAAAATAACAAGATATGTTTGTTTATTATTTTAGCATGCACAGAAATATCAGAATGTCTCACGCATCAAAAAATTACATCAGACATAAAATGACAATGTTTGATTACTAGAGCATCATAATAAAATATTATACCTACAAACACACAAATTCATTCCTGCACATACAAAAAAAGTTTGTATTTTTAAAAATATCTCACTTTCTTGTTTGATTCCTCCTCTGCATTAGAATCTTTTTCTGCTGATGGTAAGTGCACCACACACTGAATAAGCTGCAGAACTAGTGCTGTTACCATCTGAATGTACATAGGCTCTCCATCAGTGTCACTGCTGTTTAACCTGTTAATAAGAAAAGACAGCATTAACACTAAAACTAAGCAAAAAAGACAAAACAAACCAGCAATTTTTGGTTCCAAATAGTATCTAAAATTATTACCAGAGCTAGAAATCTGTATTCTAGACATTTATCTAGTTATTTCTTCACTCTTATGCAGTGCCACAGATGGGATGTCACACTATCTGTGAAGTTCAGTAGCTGAAAAATCTATAGGAATATTTAATAAATCAAACACCTACACGCTAAGGTACTTACTAATAGGCTTATTATGTATAATGCCATATCCTTTTCCAACGCAACACACACACAAAAAATACACCAAACTGTTGCCCTAATAATTTATTACTTAGATATTATTTAACACATGTGAAATGTGCAGGACTTTTATACAACAGAAAATAGTGACCTTGACCTGGACAGACCTATGGAAATCTGAGGTAGCATTATTGGAAGCGGTCAACATGGACTTATGAAGGGTAAATCATGCTTGACCAGTCTGATAGCCTTCTATGATGTTATAACTGGTTGGCTGGATGTACGGAGAGCAGTAGGTGTCATCTACCTTGACTTCAGCAAGGCTTTTGACACTGTCTCCCATAACATCCTCATTAGGAAGCCGTGGAAGTGTGGGCTAGACGTGGGGACAGCGAGGTGGATTGAGAGCTGGCTGTGTGACAGAACTCAGAGGGTTGTGATTAATGGAGCAGTGTCAAGTTGGAGGCCTGTAACCAGTGTCCCCCAGGGGTCAATATTCGGTCCAGTCTTGTTCAATACATTCATCAATGACCTGGATGAGGGGACAGAGTGTATCCTCAGCAAGTTTGCTGATGATACCAAACTGGGAGGGGTGGCTGACACTTCAGAGGGCCACGCTGCCATCCAGCGTGACCTGGACAGGCTGGAGTGCTGGGCAGACAAGAACCTAATGAGGTTCAACAAGAGCAAGTGTAGGGTCCTGCACCTGGGGAGGAAAAATGCTAGGCAGAAGGCAAATGCAGGGACTGGGGGAATAAGGTACTGCCCACTGTAGGAGAAGACCAGGCCCGAGACCCGCTGAGGAACCTGAAGGAGCACAAGTCCATGGGACCTGATGAGATTCATCTGTGGGTCCTAAGGGAACTAGCGGATGAAGTCGCCAAGCCACTACCCATCATATTTGAGAAGTCGTGGCAGTTCAGTGAAGTTCCCACTGATTGGAAAAGGGGAAACATAACCCCCATTTTTAAAAAGGGAAAAAAAGAAGACCTGGGGAACTACAGGCTGGTCAGTCTCACCTCTGTGCCCGGCAAGATCATGGAACAGATCCTCCTGGAAACTCTGCTAAGGCACATGGAAAATAAGGAGGTGATCGGTGGCAGCCGACATGGCTTCACTAAGGGCAAATCGTGCCTGACAGATTTGGTGGCCTTGTACAACAAGGTTACCGCTTTGGTGGATAAGGGGAGAGCAACAGATGTCATCTACCTGGACTTGTGCAAGGCATTTGACACTGTCCCACATGACATCCCGGTCTCTAAATTGGAGTGACATGGATTTGACCAATGGCCCACTATGTGGATAAGGAACTGGCTGTATGGTCGCACTCAAAGAGTTGCGGTCAACGGCTCGATGTCCAAGTGGTGAGCAGTGACGAGTGGTGTTCCTCAGGGATCGGTACTGGGACTGGTACTATTTAACACCTTTGTTGACGACATGGATGTAGGGACTGAACGCACCCTCAGCAAGTTTGCCAACAACACCAAGCTGTGTGGAGCTGTCAACACGCTGGAGGGAAGGGATGCCATCCAGAGGGACCCGGAAAGGCTTGAAAGGTGGGCCCGCGCCAACCTCATGAAGTTCAACAAGGCCAAGGGCAAGGCCCTGCATGCTGGCTGGGGCAATCCCATGCACAAATACAGGCTGGGCGGAGAATGGATCGAGAGCAGCCCTGAGGACAGGGACTTGGGGTTCCTGGTGCATGAGAAGCTTGACACGAGCCGGCAACGTGCACTTGCAGCCCAGAAGGCCAACCGTATCCTGGGCTGCATCAAAAGAAGCTTAGCCAGCAGGTCGAGGGAGGTGATTCTGCCCCACTACTCTGTTCTCACGAGACCCCACCTGGAATACTGTGTTCAGCTCTGCAGCCCCGAGGCATAAGAAGGACATGGACCTGTTGGAACCGGTCCAGAGAAGGGTCACGAAGATGATCAGAGGGTTAGAGCACCTCTCCTGTGAGGACAGGCTGAGAGAGTTGGGGTTGTTCAGCCTGGAAAAGAGAAGGCTCCGGGGACACCTTATAGCAGCCTTCCACTATCTGAAAGGGACCTACAAGAAAGCTGGAGAGGGACTTTTCACAAGGGCATGAAGTGATAGGATGAGGGGTAATGGCTTCAAACTGGAAGAGGGTAGATTTAGATTAGATATCAGGAAGAAATTCTTTACTATGAGGGTGGTGAGGCACTGGAAGAGGTTGCCCAGGGAAGTTGTGGAGGCCCCATGCCTGCAACTGTTCAAGGCCAGGTTGGATGGGGCTTTGCACAACCTGATCTAGTGGGAGGTGTCCTTGGCCATGGCAGGGGGGTTGGAACTTGATGATCTTTAAGGTCCCTTCCAACCTAAGCCATGCTATGATTCTATCAACATCACCTATTGCCACCCTTAACAATATGAAAAGGTGATAATCTCTGACATATTTCTCCCCAAATCATCAAAATACTAACTGGGCACAAACCAGATCGTAATTATTATCTTTATGAAGTTACCTTTGACTACTTTTAGAAAGAAAAACTTTTCATATAGAATTTTGTGTAAGCTGTACCCTTTGTGACTGTAGCCATGGTTAAAGAAAGTCCATCAACAGACCAAAGTTAGGACTCTACAGATAAACAGCGCAGTCATTGTGGCCTTGAGATACTGACTTCTTTCTGGTACAAGTCCTACTTCAAAGAGTGTATCTACCATTTATGCTCCTATTCTTACCACCTTCCTATTTGCTAGATGTCTTTGATGTCTATAAGCAAATCAACAGCAAATAACTAGGAACAAGCACTTATGTTAACATTAGTATCACTGAATTCAACTTCATAGTTTCAGTGAATTTCTTTTCCTGCATATTTCCTGTTCATCCACCCTGGTTCAGATAAAATATTTAATTGACAATTTGTCTGTCTCTGGGAGCAAGACGTATGCAAACAAGAAACAAAATCAACACCAATACCTAAAGTTTTAGAATCATTTGAAGTGTCCCAACCTCAATTTTAACGGAAATCCAGTTCAGGTCTGATTCTTTCTCAGACTGAACCTGAACGCATACTACTATTCTGAAGATGCACTGAAATCCAGTTGAAATGCTTAAATGACAGTTAAAGTGAACAGAGTAGTTCCTAAATGAAACTCATTCAAAGGGATTTATTTCCTTCCTGGAAAGAGTGGTCTGAGTGTGTCCTCAAAGAAATTCAGACAGAATTTTCCTATTAAGCTTTAGCAGTGAAGAAATTATGTAACTCCATACAAACAGAACCTAAGACTTCTCCAACCAAAAACTCTGAATGCACACTAACTTCACACTCATTTACATCCTTAGTGAGACAAATAGTAAGATATTTCAATTATTTTTGTAAGCAGGCACAAATACGATGGCGTAAGAAACAGTGATTATTACAAGACACTTGTCAGGCAATTCTGCTCTCATTGTTTTGAAACATGAACCTCTAATATAGCGTGGCTTGTGGAGTCACAGATTTTCAAAGTAGTAGTTAATACTGAAGCCTAAAATTCTACCTCTACAAAACTGTAAATGCTACTGCCTACAAGTTATTAATCTATGTCAGAAATTACCTGAAGTTTCTTAAACTCCTCTTGCTAGTTGGTAGTCTCGCAAGGGAAGTGAAAATTTCTTCTAGTATTAACTGTCTATGTTTTTCATACCTGGAGAATACCTATTTAACAGTTACAGGATTGTTAGAAAATTATTTATCGTTACATGAACTATCACTTGTTAAATATATTGTTAAAAATTATATATAGAAACATACACTTTACATGACACTTAAATTATAATTAACGCATACCTTGTTTTTAATGCATTACTTTGTGTTTTCAAAGCAAATATTTCTTTATAAAATACATTAAAACTTTTTCAAATAGAGATTTTTAAAAATCTTCAAATAACATAAATGTGTAACAGCTCTTAAAAATACTTTATGTTTTAAAAATGTCTGTCAATGATAGAATACACTGTATAGGAAAGTCAAACAGTGTAATACTAAGCTTTCAGACTCCAGTACAGAGCAAAACTCTGTGGTAACATAAATTACACGAACACACATATGGCTGTAACACACATTTGAGAAACCAGTTTTACCTCACATCCTAAACTTCAATGTTTGCCTGACACAACATATTCTTTCCATTTACAGGGTCAGGATTGTAGAGTTTGTGTCTCCTTTTGCTTAGGCAGAATACTGGAGTATACCATCCTCACAAAGATGGCAAAATCCCACTTGAACAAGCACATCTGTGTTGGGCTGTGTGTTTCCTGAAATAATATTTGTCTGTCCCGTGAAGTTTTCACATAGCCACTTCTTCTGAGGAAAAGCATCCTACTAGTTCTATACCTTATTCCATTGCATAAATTCAAATCTTAACATAGGAAATATGGAAAATCGCATTGCTAAGATTTCTTAAGACAATGTCCTGGTTTGAGGTAGGACAGGTAAGAGGAAGGGGTTTGTGTAGCAAAGAAATTCTTAATTTTGGTTAAGTAGGCTATTTCTTCCCATAGAGTACTCTGCAAATAGAGGCAGCTCAGGTAGATTTAATACTGTTCCTGGACTGTGATACCAAACTGTAAAAACATGCAAGAATAAAATTAGTTCTAAACTCCAGTTCTCTACTAGAGAGAAAATGCAGCCTGTGTGAGTACTCTAACAACTCTCAGAAGTATAGGAACATGAAATAGCATATTAGAAAGTACTTACTGCAGTCACTAATTTGATGGCACATAACTGTAGTTCACTGACATTTTCTACAAAGAAAGGTGTTATTCCCATAGATGATACCTATCAATGGAAAGAAATTATTGTAAGTATATTTGACTAACAAACTGATACTTACGGAGTTTCACAAGTAGGTTATTCATTCAGCAGATAAGGTATTCAACAAGATGTATGACTTCATATTATTTGCAAATAAAGTTATTAAAGGATATTAGAGAACAAGTCCTATGAGGAGTGGCTGAGGGAACTGGGGTTGTTTAGCCTGGAGAAAAGGAGGCTGAGGGGAGACCTTACTGCTCTCTACAACTCCCTGAAAGGAGGTTGTAGCGAGGTGGGGGTCGATCTCTTTCCCAAGTAACAATTGATAGGACAAGAAGAAATGGCCTCAAGTTACACCAGGGGAGGTTTAGATTGGATATTAGGAAAAAATTATTCACTGAAAGGGTTGTCAAGCATCGGAACTGGCTGCCCAGGGAAGCGGTGGATTCACCGTCCCTGGAGCTATTTAAAAGATGTGTAGATGTGGTGCTTAGGGACAGGGTTTAGTGGTGGACTTGTTAGTGTTAGGTTTAAGGTTGGGCTTGATGATCTTAAGGGTGTTTTCCAACTTAAATGATTCTATGAGTCTATATTTGAATACAATCAGGTTAAGCTTTTCTTAAGTGTACAAGAAACACTCATGGTAGCAATTCAAAAGTTTGTACTGATTTCATACTTCATGTGATTGAGATAATCATACGTTACATTCTCTCTGAGAAAAGAAAAACAAACATTCTCAGACAGAAATTCCTCTGATAAAACTTACCTGAAGAATAGTTGTATCAGTAAGAAGCTGTATCTCCAGCAACTCGGACAAGCTGCTGACAATGTCACAGACTTTGTTATACAACATTACTATAACTCTTTGCTTGTGGGTGGAACACTTGGCACGTTTTGCTTTTGAACTTAAAACACCACCTAGAAAATAAAAAAATATCTTCATTAATTTTTTCAGTATTTCACATCAAATATTAGGAAGATGATCTTCCTTCAAAAAGTATCCCCAAAAGAACTGCATGACTACAGCTTTGTAAAAGCAATTGCTTACAGAAGAAAAACTATTTAATAGCATCACCCTGAAAGCAAGAATATCACATTATATTAATTTTTTGTAATTGCTCTAAGTTCTGGATCCAAGATTTTTTAAAAGGTTCTTGAAGTTGGACTCCCTAAAGGTATGCATGTGACAACAAAATGCTAAATGCTAAATAGTTTTCACTGAACTAAATCCTTATATACACAAGAGATTATGACTATAAAATTACTTATTCCTAGATATAACAACTATACACAGAAGCTGAACTTCAGACAAACTTCTAAATACTTTAATCTAAATACTTTTGTTACATAGACATCATTGAAGTAAATCAAGATGTTGTATGACTAAGTTATTCACAGGATGCATTTCATAATATTTTTTTTTACTCTACATTCCATCACCCTCAAACTAACACAAAGCATTAATTCAGGATGCCGTATGTGATACGGAAGAACTATCAGTGTAAGAGTTGCATACAAAAATCTTATTCCAGAAAGTCATGTCACTTGCAACATTATACAGTAGATTATGTTTTGGTATTTTTTAATGTGGAAAGATTTTTTAAAAATCTCTTAGTATACTAACCACCATGAGGATCCACTCTGTACACAGGATCATACTGAGGATACAGAGTGTTCTGCAAATGAAATTTTGTGTATTGAATAACTCTTTCTATTACGTCCTCAATATATACAGCTTTAGGCATATTTGGTGATGTCATAATATTGATAGCAGTAAGACAAGCATCAGCAGATTTTGTCACTCTTTCCATAATAAGATCTCTCCATAATCTCTCCTCATCTTCAGTGTCATTGTTCTGTAACAGCCAAGAAAAACAGGACAGTGTGAACAAGAAGTCAAATTTTTATCCTTACCAAGTAAAAGGCAACACTACCTTAATACACTTACATATATGCCCGTATAAAATGTTGTATTTCCTTTTTGATATAAGAATAGTTTGTTTTAGAAATCAACTAGTTTGTTTTACTAGCAACATGTTTGTAATACGTCTCCCTAAGTTACAAGTTCAAAATCTCACTGTATTCTTCTGCTAGAACACAAAGAAGCTTTCTCTGTAACACTGGGAAGCACTATGAGGGAAGATTGCCACATACTCTACTTAAGACTAATGTACCTTAAGCAAAATCTAAACTCATTCATCTAGTGTTTTCTTCAGTGGCCTATGCACATCAGTTGCTGCTCTGATCAGTCTGATTTTCGCCACTAGAGGGAATTCTTACACAAAAAGATACAAAGTCACATGAAACTCCTAAGTATGCGACTTCGCTTCATAGACCAACCCATCTATTACCAATGCATTTAAAACATGTCTTAGCTAGTATTTCCACTTAGATTTACCACAGGGTACAGAATCTCTGTATTTCTGTGTTTGCACAAATTATAAAACCAAACATACATAAGGTCAATTATGACCACCCACCACTACTTAAATATTGTAATAACATTATTTATAGCAAAACCAGGTAGAATTTTTCATAGCTTCTCTGGTACAGATATAGCCAACAGAGAAAAAGAATCTTCCCTGCTGCATAACACCATAGTTCAACACCATTGGGTTTCCTTGTAAAAATAAGAGGTTGGTGAAACCATATCAACTTTCTTCCCTTTGGGGTAAGAGAATCTAAAACAATATCACAGTGCATTATATATATGATATATAGATTTATAAAATGAACAGAAATCTACAAATCAGGAGATCCCTACAAATTTCTTGCACAGAATGGCTTTAAGTCATCCCTTACACAAATGAGGCTTAAAAAAACCCAAATAGTTTTAAATATTATTTTTTTTCTCATTAATCTTCGCAATAAAAAGAATATGCAATTGCAGTCTGCTTCTGAAACACATTCTGACATGGAGGCAGGGTACCTTCACTGCACTGTAAAAGAAGTAAGCTTACTCTGTAGCAGAGGTGTTCTTTGCAACAATGATTTGAATCCTGTTTAATAGGTTTTAAATAAAAAATAATCTAAAACTTGTTTGGCTAAAGATGGCTTCTTTTTTTAATTGAAGCTTTGCCTCTGAATTGCAATCATTGGACAATTTAATTAACTGCTTGATAATCTTGAGTTGTACTACAAAAAACTAAAAGAAAAGTATCACTTTAAAAGAATTAGCATAAAGACTTAATCGCAGTGAAGCAGAGCAGGTAAATTCGTACCTTCTTTTCACTTATTTTTCATATTGCTAAAGACATACAGAACTGTATACTGAAACTCTGAAAACCCTACACACTATCCAGATGAAAGTATTTAGGTACAAGTAACGTGCCTCTGGTTTTCACTTGCAAGTTCAAATTCTTCCCACTATAAATAATTACTCTCGATTTCTGCAGATCAAGGGTTGGGTTTTTTTCCATAAAACTCAAGAACTCTAGTAATGCTAGAATATTGTTTTGACTAGAAAGTGTAGAAATAAAGAAATATATAAAACATGAAACATCACGTATCAGTTTCATAAAAACTCCAAATTTTAGGTATATCAGGAACAAAACCCTAAAATCTTAAACTTCCTGTTAATTCTGTTTATGTTGACAACTTTAATTTTGCAGCATAAGAACAGATGTAAACAAAGTGCTTCCTCCTTTCCTAATGCTCAGGAGAAGAATACAGCCTATGTGAAAGCTGTAATACTTCTTATGTTGTGTAACAGGTGTTTTATGGACATGTAGCAAAGTAGTAAAGAAATGTCCAATTATGCAATAACACCAGTTACCATTAATATTTCAGGATAAAACTATAATATTTAAAACTGAAACAAAGGCACACTCAGTTGCTTCCAATACACCTGTTAGTTATCAGTACCATAGTAAAACATGTTCAGTACTGAAAAAATATAATCAATTGAATTTTACTTCAAATCTTAAAATTTGGCAATCTCAATCACATATGTATTATATCAGAAATTCCTTTCACACACATACACAGTATTTGAAACTATCACTAAATAGGACCCAAGTGAAGAAAACTCTATTCTACACAGTGTTGTGAAATTACGTAACTTGAAACTCACATGGTTAAGTAACGTAGAAAGCTTTGATCCATCTTGAATATTCTTCTCCAATATATTCAGGACTTTTACTGTTTTATCTGTTGAGAGCTACAACAAGAAAAGAAACACGTCAAACAACTGCAGGAACATACAGGCTTCCAAACTGCTGAAAAGAATGTCCATGGATGAAGGACAGAACTTGTTATATAATCTGAAACACTTGTAAGCAATTTGAGATGAGGATTGGATCTTGACTTCTGTGGTTTCTGACACAGCACGATTGAGAATGCTGATAATACAACTAAACTGGGTCAAATATATTCTAAGATTGCAATCAAACTACATTTTCAACCAGCAAAATCCATAGAAATAGATTTAAAATTGCATCTCTGTTATTAATGTTGTATAGTTACATACTTTTTCTTCTAGAAACAGAAATTTACCAAATCCAACTATCAATCACAAATTCTAACTGACCGTATACAGGTTTATTAGGAGAAAATCCAAATTCCATGAACAAGCAGAAATAAAATTCCCTGATATTTGAGTGCTAATAAAAGGAAAAGTGTTCTCAATATTAGTGTTAACTTCAAAAAACTACCATGTTGAAAAAAGCAACTCAAACTCAACTGATCTTCTACAGAATGATGATTAAGTAAGTTGTAAAATACGGTAAACTCGAGGAAAGCCAGTTTCACTCATCCAGATACTACTGGCAATCACTTTTAGAAGCAACAGAACATACTTGTTTATGTATACATGTATGTATGTATGTATGTGTGAAAAATAGGGAACAGAGACTAAGGGTGAGAACTACCAGGAAACAGAAACATTCAGGCTGACAACATGCTACAAAGGAAGTCGGAGACATTGAAGAAAAGTCCAGGGAGAATATCTACATTTTGGATTAAAGAAAACCCTTCAGAGCGACTTTTATAGTAAGGGGCTTCACAGACACTTCATAAACATAGTAGGTGGTCATAAGCAAGCAGGGTTAAGAGTTTAACATAAGACTGCCCAAAGCCAAGAGTTCCAGGAAGATAACGAAAGCAAGAACATTGTTACTATAGGTGTGATACCAACAGTTTGGACCAAGAAAAAGTTCCCTTGTACTGAAGTTGGGAAGAGTATGGCAAAGAAACCACAACATGCAGTCTACAGAAAATCAATCTTATTATCACCTGGGGTGTTAAATCTTATAAGTTTAAAAGGCCTTTTTGGAAACACGGAGGAAGCAGGCAATTAAGTGTGATGCTGGCTGGACATCATACATTTACATTGCAGTGATGGCACATATCAGAAAGGGTGAATTTTTTTACTTCACCAGCAGGTTCTGATTTACTGTGGTTGCTCAACACCAGCTGTAAGGAATGAAGCCTATAGGTTGACGTGCTTTTGTGAAAGTAGATTAATTATTTTAGATTTTACCACTCAGGCATGGGTATTACATATTGGCATATAGTCAGCATTGACACAGAGGACCGTTCAAGAAAAATGTCTGAGCTTCAGAGACAGTAACAGTTAAGATGTGGTAACTTTCTAAGTACTTCAGCTAAGTCAGCAGATGCATAACTGTCCACAGTATCTGTCACATGCACACCCAAAGAGGGTGGAATGTTGTTACAGGGGACATAAGTTTTTCTATGTTTATCAAAATTGTATGTTCAAAAAGAGTTAAAGACTATGAAGAGGTACCTTGTCCATAATGCCCATTGCCTTGATTTTTGCAGATTCACTACCCAGCTCACTAAGCTGATGTTTTCCCAGTAGCAATTCCTGTGGAATCTCATCATCATCGCCTTTAAAAATAAATAAATTAAAAAATTAACAATCATATTTCTAACTAGACTTCACAGAAAACAGTGTTTTACAGCCAATATGAATAAGCCAACTGCAGAAGAAGAACTACTTTTCCAAATCACTAGCATCTAATAGTTCCAAATAGTTCCATTTAATAATTCCATCTAATGAAGACTGATGATGACAACTTTTGGTTGTGTTAAAACAACAGCTACTTGTTAAATACGACTGGTTCTGAAATACCATTTAACAGCCTAACATGAGGCATCCGTTTCTGAAAGTCATAAACCAAAAATTTTTAATACAGCAAAACCCATTGATTGCAGGTCTTCTGCCATCACCATTATTTCAGTAAAACAAATCTCAAACGATTGTAGTCCTAATTCTAAAGTTCAAATGTGGGGAAGAGCAATAGACGAGGAACAAGTACGAAATTAAGTACCTTGGGATACACTGTGTCTTAATCATATTTACCCTTATAAAAAAACCATGATGTTACCAGACACAGAAAGAACCAATGACTTCACTTGTAAGTCCAAGGTTGTATACACTATTGCTGTAAAAACTGTAGTGATTTGTTTACTACGCTCCTCCCCTTGTTCTAATGCTGCGACAAAGGTGGTAAGAAAAAAAATTAATGAATACTCTGTTATCCATTTCAACAGAAAGTCACCTTGGTCAACCTGAACTACTTCCTCAGACACTTACACAAAAATGGCTGGTTTTCCACTGAAATGGATAAGGAGCAAAGAGCAATTCAGTGCCTCACTTGTGAGTGCATAAGGAGTCAGATGCTTGAGTTGAATAATCAAGCTCTGTTGGGTGAATGGCAAGAAGCAAAATTATGTGCCTCAGACATTACTAGCAAGAGAATCATCTTATGTCAGTGTTGTTTACAAAGACATGTTTGACAGAACGTAACACGCTAATGACATCCCAAAGAGGTACTCTTTCCACTCAAGGTGACTACTATTTATCTCATTATGATTTGTGCCCCTTTTGGATTCTGCAGAGAAGAGGAAGGAGGATCTTCTTCCCGCAGGCAGAAAGTGAAATTCGAAAGGCAAAGTTGCCACCACTCAAGGTGCAAGCCATATCAAAACAGTATGCCCTAGCACGTATCACAGGCAATGAGGTCACCAAGAAGGAATTTCAAAAATACTGAGATACAAATTTTTTGGTGTTTCTTGTGTTTCTAATTGGGGAAAGCATTTTGAAAATTTCTGACGTATTACCAAAAGCTGTAAAATCCATGTCTTCTAAATTTTCCAAAATATTCTCTATTGAAGCAGTAAATCTTTTGAAAGTCGAAGAATCCATCATTTCTGGTGAAAAAAGAGATTTATAAATAATTATTTTATATACAAAACAGAAAATACGAACTGTAGAAAATATCTTTTAAAATTACCTTCAGGTGTTAATTTAGGTTCATAAGCTTTTCTCTTCTTTTGTTTTTCTTTTTTCTTCATTTTTCTAGCCACTAATTAAGAGAATAAAGAGTGAAACAAATACTTTCTCAAAAATGAAATAAAGAATTATTTACATTTCTTATACTTGTATTCAATACTGCATGTAAAGATTTTTTTTTTTAAAATGTTTAACATGTCCATTAAAAATGCACTAGTATTATGGAATTTGCACTAGAATTATGGAAAAACTAATTTTAAATGATGGGTTACCTTCACTGAGGCTAGGGGGAGGAGAATAATCATCCATATCAGAGTCATCAGGACTGCGATTACGGTAGCGGCCACTACCAGAAGTCCTCCTTCCTTCATGATAGTGACTGCTTCTCCTATGGTCACCAGAACTTCTTCTGTCATGTTCTTCATACTCCCAAGCTTCATCCCTATCCTTTTTGTGTCTTTTACGAGAAGCTAGAAATGAAACGCATTTTCATTTTAAGTACAAAAATTTTACTTTTAATAGCTCAAAACAAAATATTTCTAAACATTCAGAAGACCTGTAGATCTGGCACTTAGGGACATGGTTTAGTGGTGGACTTGGCAGTGTTAGGTATATGGTTGGACTTGATGATCTTAAGGGTGTTTTCCAACCGAAATGATTCGATGATTCTGTGATTTGCAAGTTAAACACTATTGTACAGCTGTTCTGTAAAACAAGTGAACACTCTAAAACTATTATATAAAACTCTGTTATGGCATTATTCTAATGAATTCTTTTGAATTACATGAAAACTGTGCCTGAAACTGGCAAAGACACCAGCAAACATTTAAAAATACAAATTTACAGGGCATTTGCACTTTCAAGCAAAGTAAGGAATACGGAACAAATCAAAATAAGTTTCATCCTTTCATAAGAGAACATTGAGATAATTTATTCAGTTATCTAAATTGTAACTATCACTGGGTGTCCCTATTCCAATTCAGTGATTGCTTTGCCCATCTAACACAGCAAGTTCCAATGAGACCTGGCAACCTAGTTCCTTGAAGATATTCTGTTTTGCCAAGACAACAAAAATTTTGTCTTGATATATTTTGCAGGAAATTCACTGTAAAGGAGAAAGCTGGAGTAACAATTCTGGGCCAGATAGCAAGTCAGTACCACAGAAGGTTATTATAACCGATTTTCAGTCAGGAACAAAAAGCCCAGCAGAAGTGAATGTTGAAGAAACTGGAATAAACATTCTACACAGAAAAAGAGATTTGGTGGAAATAAAGTGAGGGAGTGGAATGGACAGTTTTCAAAGAATGTCTGAAGGGGAAAGGGTGCTAAGATGTGACAGAAAAAGGATATGGAGGAGGTAGCTTTGTGAATGAAATCAGCCAACTGTCCATTATCTAATGTAACAGGTTAACTGGGCTAGCAAAGAGATGCCTAACACAGATTATGCTGTGAAGGTCAGAACAACTCCAGAATATCACATTCTAGACTAGCAGAGTTTATGATTGTGAACCTGTGTTAAACAGCCCTCACATCTGCGTGTCTCTACCAAGGTCTCCTGAAGTTTACAGAGAACTGGAACTGAACTGACAAATTCTTCCCACAACACCAGTTTACTGAGAAGCATAGGAAACATACCAGGATATAGTCACACCTGGTATACGTACCAGGATAGTCAATAGTCAGCCTAGGCTAAGAATTAATTAAAAAAACCATTAAACCTGGGGTGATATAAATGCTCTGCACTGCATCCTAGAGGGCTCCCACTTCTGAAAACGTAGTGCAAAACTTCTACACAGAGATGGTCCAAGTCTTTAAGGTAATAACTCCGTTCAGGCCTTGAAGCTGTAGTGTTTCTGGATCAGACTTGCTTCTGAAGGCAGTACAGTCATGTTCATAATGCCTGAGCTACTAACACTGTCTAAAAGGGCTGAGAGTTAACTGCAATTGAGGAAATGGAGGGCCATCCTGGGTACCTGAAGTGACCGTATTGGAGAAGAAAGGAAGTGTTTCATGGGAAAAGACTTTACACATCTTAAGTGATTCTTTTTCCCCCATGAGACAGTATTTTGTGGAAGCACATGACATCTGTTTCCACAGTTTACAAATCATCAGTATCAATTTAAGCTCTGTAGAACAAATTCTGACTCCAGCTGCATCTCCATGACAAAAGTAACTTCCAATATTGCTTTCCAGCAGAATTTTAAATTGACCAGTTTATCAATGCTGCATGACAAAACAGAATGTGTTATAGTTGTGCTGGCTCTGCAAGACAAATAAGAACATGGGAACAGCTATTCACAAACACTGCTCTACAAAGTTCATTTTGAAGTAGATAAAATGGACTAAAAATTTAAGTACTTATAACACTTCAAGAGTTATTATTGATTTTATATATAAATACAGACTATTTGGAATATAAATACCCAATGTCCTTCTGAATTCTGCCAAACATTTATGCAATAACACATTTAGCACTTATTGTATGATGTCATCAATTTTTAGTTTCTCATCATTTAATTTAATGGAATGTCCCTTCTGCACAAGATACTCAAATTTCTCTTCTTCTATAACAATCCCTATTTCATATTTTTCAAAGTTCAATTTTAGACAACCAAAAGAAGTCCGAAATACACATTTGTAACAATACAAATCTATTCAGTGTACTTGTCACATATCTTTTATTGTCTTGGTCATTTTGTCTCATTTTAATTCAATTCAGTTCTACAGTATCCTTTCAGAAATGTATTTTTAAACCAGATGTCCTCATTGAATTGTTTAGAATGATGGCCAGATCTCTTGAGTGGATACAATGAACCTAGAATCCCTTAAAGCATATAATTACTGTGAAAGTTTTCCTTAATTTGCTTTTCTTTGTATTTAAGAATTTCAACTGCCACTGTGGCTAATAGGTAGATTAATGTATTTGAAATTCTTGACAATTCTCTCCATTCCCAACCAACTTAAATAGTTTTGCTTTACTTATTAATTTTAATTCACTGTTGCAGATTATTAACAGGTGATAACATACGGTAAACAGAGAGCATAGAATCCTGAATGACGCAAATCATCATTAATTCTTCGCCATATTCAAGACTGATTACAAATTATCTCAAGATCTTATACTCATGCTCAAAGCAGCACTATTCAGTTATAATTAGAAGGAAAAACAAACAAACAAAAGGACATTCTTTTCTGCTTCTTTGATAAAGACCAGAGGTATCGTTATTGTAATTTTTACGTGTATGTGTGCATAAGCGCTGCATATCTGTTGGACAAGAAACATATTAAAAAGCAAAACAAATCTTTCTCTTTTGGATGCTAAGAAAGACTAAAAAGCAAAACATTCTGTTTTACAAATGTTTAGTAAGATATTTATATAAGCAAAGGTGGAAAGAGTCTAAATTTGGGGAAAAAATCATCATAAGCAAGATACTTTCTCAGGTTAACACCAACAGACACTTCTGTAGCCCTGCATGGGTAACACAGCTAAGGTGTTAACTCAGACTGAACTGATTCACTTCAGTTTAATAAGAGTCTCTTTTCAGTGTTGGCTAACTCTGCCTTAGAGACAAACTAACCATACTCTTATTAGCAAGCAGGAAATCCCTTCCTAACTTAGAGGCATACGACAATTTTTTGACACCTAGGAACTTCATCCAATTGCAAAATTCTAACTACAAGCTTCTTCTCTTCCTTTGAAAACAGTTAATTCAAGCATAGTATCATCAGTAAACGGTATTTAGAGAATCCATCAAAAACAACTCCAGTTTTTCAAGCAGGATGCCAGAGAAATAATGGAAGAAATATTTTAAGAAACTTCTGGGCAGTAAGATTCTCAATTTACCATGTCAGAAAAAATCAAGAGGGAATCCTTCACTTTTCTTATCGATAAAACTAAGAATAATTTAACATTTATTTACTGAAATTTTTCTTTGCATACCTTTCTATGCAAGTTCTCTGTGCTGCTTTAGAGAATATTTTTGTTAATCTGATCTGCTAAAGATGTTTCATAGTACAACTGAAAAAAAAAAATCTAGGCAGTGGCTTCCCATAAAGTAATTAGGAAAAGAAATTTAGCAGCCAGCTGCTTTTCATCTTAAGTGGCAAATTGAAATTAAGTAATTTTTTTTTTAAAAGAAAAAAGGGTTCTTGGCCAAGTAGTTGTCAGGACAGCAAACTTATTTTCGTATGTTTTAGGGAAGCCAATGTAAAAAAAAAAGTGTATCTTTTTGTAAAAGCAAAATATTAGCTTTCTTTAGCAGTAGGAACAGAACGATGTACTACTTACATTCAAAAGCTTCTTCACTGTCATTGTCTTCATCGGAACTGATTTCAGCATATTTTGGTTTCTCATTAACTGTGCTACGTTTGCGCTTGTTCATTTTCACACGTTCACAAAGTGGCATGGTGGATTCAATTTCTGCCAGGAGCTCAGGAGGCAACTCCTTTAACACTGACTGATCTATGCTACCTATTAATGAAGAGTAAGAAGAGCAAATGTGAACCTGAAGATAAAAATAAGGGCCCAACACTACAGTCGTTTCTCAGGAACCGCTTACAGTATATCTACTAATAATACCACAGTTACATATACCTGGATGTATTTGACAGCCCTTTTTAAAGTTGCATTTATTGTTCACGCTACAATTAGAAATTAACATAATAAATTGTATACACATCTTCTTCAATAGAATATTTTGTCAGGCATATAAATATAAATAAATTCAAATCAGTGAATTTCCTTTATAAAAAGATATCCCTGTTCTGCTTCCACAAAATGTAGTCTTATTTCAGTTCATCCTCTGAATTTAATAGGTTTTCTAACAGTGTAAATTAAGGATTCTTTGTGCCTCATTAACAGCTCTGTTTATTCTCATTCATACTACTTAGTGTATACATAGTAATCTCTTTTCCAGTAAGCAGGGACAATCTGTTGCAGAACCTCTGGGGTCTTATCCCTAAATACAGGTCAAATCATTGACAACCCAACCTCTGCCTCAGATTTTTTCTTACCTTCTACTAGAGGTTTTATAATGCAACACAAATTTTTGCTCGATTTTGTTAAAAAGCAAAGTTGAAAGATTTTTATTTAATATAGACAAACAGCTAGCTGGACCACATCAGGTCTCTCTTCCACAGAGGTAAATAGGAAGACAAAATCACACTATTCTCATCACATTTTGAAACTACAATTAGACCCATATGCAGTCAGAATGAAGGAGGTTTGCAGTCAAAATTTTTACAACTGACACAAGGAAACCATATTAATTCAGACATATTTCTTGGGGTTTTGTTTATTTGATGTCTCATCTTCATTTGGAAAAGAACCTATTGCACAGATTTGAAGATTATTGGACTAAACTGTTAACCTTTTTCCAATAACAGAATAAACACCTTTGTCATAAGTGCCTCTCTCTATTTCCCAAGGCACGTTATATTATTTAGAGAGGAAATCACCTGCCAGTTGCTATACACACACACATACTTCTCAAAAAAAATCATACTCCAGATGAAAATTCACTTTTTAATTGCATCACTAACATAACTTTCTAAAATTTATTTCCATTTTTGCACTAATAGCCTATCTTCTAATCCAAGTCTTTTATTTTTTTCTTTCCCTCTTTAAACATCTTCAACTGAAATTAGAAGAGCCATAATGTGAGAAAACAGTTTCCAGCAACAAGATTTTTAAAAAGTCTCATATATTACTGGTTTCACATATATCTACATCCGTAAAAATTGCCTATGAGCAATGAAACTAATGATCAGAAGATTATTTTTCTATAATTCTCAAGTATGTTCAGCAAGTCATCTTATTTAAGTCCATTTTTAAAAAAGATTTAACTTAAAATACTAGGATTTCAAACTGAGGTGGGGAAATATCTATGAAGTAAAACTGATGGCGAAAGTTGTCCGTGCTTCCTCCATGCTGTGGTCACTCTTATTTATTTGTATTAAGTTGCCATCCTTAAATAACTTCCACCTGCCAAAGTTACCTGAATTATCAATACTGCTTTCAAAAATGCTAGAAAACCTTTCACAGTGTGGCTGACCATATTTCTGTGACATGATTATTCTTTGTGGGCTAGGCACTTGACAGGCAGAAGTGTTATTCCGTGTGTACCAACTGCTGACTGGATGACAGCCAGGTCTAAGCTGGATGCTGCCTTGCCAGACACCTGAGCGGTGGTGTCCCCACACTAATGCTTCATGTCTTTTTGCATGCCTACACAGTGCCTGAAGAGATTGAGCTTACATCCAGCCCCAGACTACAGAAAAATTCACATACACAAATTTTAAGACAATTTCCACAGGTGACATCGCTAGAGGGCCTCAGATCCTGGTTCTCTAACACATATTCTCAATTTTATGCATGGTTGGTAATTTCATTAAAATCAGCAGGACTACACAGATAACATAAACCTTACAGTAAATCTGGCCAAACAAAGACATTGCAAAAGTCAGCTACAAGTAAAGGAACAAAAGTTGCATTAAATCCCCAAACAACAAAATCACAGGCTACTGCTCTCCTGCCTCCCTGGAACATCTATTCTTGCTTTCCTTATTGAATTTGTTCCTGGGGTAGAACATAACTCAATCTTTAAAAATAAATCAATTACCATAGTATTAATTAGACGTAAGTGAAAAAATAAAAATGCAACTACTTCAAATATTTGGAAAAATAACTTTATTTCCTTCTCAAAAGTTCCAAGTTTTCTATGTTCTCCAATGCTAAATTGACCTAATGCTTGAACTGCACTCTCTCCTGTTACAGACATTTCACATGACAGTATAAGCTTACACTTTTTTGTTTTATTAGGGAATATGCAAAGCTTGCTTTATTCAAGGAGGGAACAGCAGAAAAGAGAACAAATGAAATTATTGTGAAGTTCTCTATAATCTTTCTTTAAAGTTTTTGCTTCTGTCACAATGTTCCCTGGAGCAAGTCTGCCACATGCCCAGTTTCCTTAGCTGCTGAAGATTGTAAATGACCAAATCTAAAAAGTTCTACTCATGCAGTACAAAGGAGTTAAGCATGACTGCACATGTATGAACAATTCTGACAAACACGGAAAAGGACTCTCCACCTTTTCTGAAGAAATCCAGGGATATTATATACTGTGGGACTCCAGTCAAGAGCTTGTTAATATTTATTTTACTGTATTACTTATGTCAAGTCAGGGCAACCCATTCTTCACTATAAACATGTTACCAAATTCCTTCTTTTATACCTCTGTATTTTATAATGACGGTACTGTTTGTTTGTTCAGGGTAGTAAAGAAATGCTTAAGAGAATTCAGTTCATCATAAGAATCCAGTCACATGGCAGCAAACATCAGGTTACAGAACCCATGCCAATCCCTTTTCAGTTTATGGGATACTTTTCAAAAACAATTAAAGAATATACAACACAAACCCCTTTGAAAATATCTACAAAAACATATGTGATCACCTTGAGTTTTTCAATTTCTTTGATAAGTTTGCTAAGACTGGTACCTGCTTTGGTGTTTCCACTTCAATCAGTTACATTCGCCTCTAGTTTGCATGGCTTTTAAAATAGCTAAGGAGAAAGTAACTTTACTAAAAAGTTACTCTGCAAGTTAATAAGAATGCCCCAATAAATTAGCTTTCTGAAGAACTGTCCTTATCAATGGAATAACTCAATGTTTTGTAATGTGTGTGATCAGTGTACACGATATGCCTGAAATGGGCTATAGGCAACAGTGTTCTTCAAACATCACTTACACATATTCTCAAAGCTGCTGCAACCATTAAAACAAACAAAACAACGAGAAAAGTACCATCATAACAAAATCTTCATCTCACTGTAAAGAACAGCATGCTAATAAACTCCATATTAATGAAACTGAAGGACAAGTCACAGAATAGCTCTAAGAACAATTAATCTCAAAGAAGTGGATACATGAACAGCCAATTCTTCAGTGCTTCTCCAAACATATGCAATGCTGAACATGACTTACATACTAGTTGCTTGCTGGAGGAAGGATAAGTTCTTAGTTTTGTTTGATTGCCATTATCAAAAGGTTTCTGACAGAAGGTACTCAAGAATCTTCAGCTGTTACTGAATATCCACTGACCATCAAGATACTTGTTTTCTCACCAAGCAGTTCTTGACGAAATACAATACAGTTAAATATCAGTCAGAGAATCTTTGCTAAAAATGAGTTAGTCTGTAAACCTCCACCCATATTCTGTTTTAATCTGGGAAGGTTTTCAAAGGGTTTTGCCGTGTATAGTAGAAAGATTTCTACAAATATCTAGTGGATGTATTATTTTCCTTCTTCATATATGGCTTAAAAATAGAATGGAAAGGCACAGATCTGAGTCAAAATTCAGCATTGCTTTTTGTTTGTAACTTGATGGGTAGCTTCAAGTTTGTAGAACAGCCTTTAACTTTAGCTAATATTTATGCATATCTAATCTTCAAAAGGATCCAAAATCACTTTGCCCTGAATTTGCAAGTAAAATAGATCTCCCTGATCCAGGCAGATGAATGCCTTCAAGAAAGGTTGAACATTAAAAAAAATGTAACATCATTATGGACTTTTACTGGCTCCATTCAATATGGACAGCACACGTATTTTTTGACACAATAATCAGTATGTTCATATTAGTTTCACCTGGCTTGATACAACAACTGTAAACAAGAAGCTATGGAAAAGGGGATGATGCTTGCTGATGCTTAGGTCAGCTTTCCAGGATCACAGAGGCCATTCCTGCCACAAAATCAAAACCAACACTAATAAACTGTTACCTTCTCAGTAATGATTTATCTTTGCTTTCCAAACTATGGAAAACATGTATAGTTTACATTTAAGTGGAATTTCCTATGAACTAACAAGCCACCAAGATTCAAATACATTCAGAAACCTAAACTCTGAATTGCTACTTCCGTAACTATAAGAGACAGTTAACACAGTGGAAACAGCCCGTATCAGTTTGCTTATATGGCTACTTTTAAAATACTTGTGAGATCAAAATCATCTGTTTGCACATACATCTATGGTGGCAAATGAACAACTACTTGAAGAAAAACTTGCCCTGTAGTTCATTTCAAAACTGGAGGTTTATGTTAATGAAGTCTTTTGCACAATTACCCTCTCATAAATATTGTCTTTTCCATTTCTGTGTGCTAATAGTTAGTAATAAGCAAAACTCCAGTTCATGCAATTTCATATTTACAATCTCTCTATATATCTTGTATTTTAAAATGCATCTTTTTCCAACTATCAAGACATTATATAAAAGATCACATAAAGCTCTAACAGGGAACAGTGCCACTTGTTTGGGGTGAGGATATGAATCTTAACTTTGCATTTCTCAGCATTTAGAAATTTCAGTTTAACCAGTCCCCATATTCTCAAAATTCTACACTAATGAATTGCCACACATCTTCATTTTTACATTAAAAATAAAAACATACAGACTGCAGCTCAGTTTTGCCCTCCTCTTGCTCCTTTTTTGCCACAGAAGACATTACCTGCTACTGGACTCTTATTTTGCTGATGACTAATATATCCAGTCTTGCTGTTATTCCACAGAGGCCAAACTCACCTTCCTTATGTGTCCTCTCTGAGCATTTGACAGAGGATGTTCCCCCCTTATGTATCACCAGTTCACTGCCTAACTTTCTCAAGTAATTTTGGGTCACTGCTATAGCTACAGTGATAAAACCTCCTATGTCACACATACCTACAGGAAGGAAAGCAGTTTCTTTCTGCATTAGCTCAAACAACCTTCACACTCTGTGCTAAATCAAATAAAATACACTTTTATTCCGTAACAACAGTGCCGTCTTCTTGTTGGATAACCATGTCATTGTAACTACAACAGCACAGACTCACAGTTTAATTCTACTACAACCACCCATGCAGATACAGTTCTAATTTAGATAAAGAACTAAAAGAAAAAAAGAGGGGACAAAAGTAGTTCTCTGCTTTATAAAGATGTTTGGAAAATAAACACCCTTTTAAAATAGTTAAGTACTGTTAGCGTATAGCACTCAGGCTCTAGAGTGCAAAGGGCCACATGACTATTGGTGACAGATGAATAGCTTACTAGTTAAAGCTGAAAATTTTTTATTATCTCTCAGTGTGCAAATTTAATGATATCCTTTACACCAGGCTCTCCCTTAAAATGCCCCAGTATGTTCTTTATATGGTGCACTGAGTCCTTGGTGATCAGAGTCCCTTGCGCACCAGCTTCACAGTCCTCTAAATAATCCTGTGCCCTGGAGAGTTTCAAGAACAGAAAGGGAAACACAAGGAAATTGCAATCCTTTTCTCAAAGAGGAATTTAAGCTATGAGGAAGGTACATCTGCTCATAAGACAGAAGTTCCACTTTTATCTCAGTACCATATCATCAGATGAAAAACACACCAGCAAATGAATACTGGTGAAAATAATCTGAGAAGTAGTTCAGTTACTCCAGTGGCTTTTCTCTTTCCTCTCCAATACCTTAAAGTTCATGGAAGGATATGCAGCTACATCCAATAAACAGGCTATAACCCTCTAGTGAGCCCCTCACCCTCACCTTTTGACTACACTCATGAAGCGATTCATTAACTCCTGAGTTCAGCTCACACGCACAAACCTGCCAGAAAGAGGGCGGGAGACTGAGATGCCCTCATGACGACCCAAGGGACCGCATCCACAGGGTTCCCTGTTGCAACTTACATGGCAGGAAGGAGAGAAGTAGTGTTAGGAAGAAGTACGTCCTATGCCATTCCAAAGAACCTGCCTGAACACATCTTTCAAAATAATTTTTCCTCATCTGCCCCAATACTGGCACAAAGGGAAGGCTCTCCGCCTTGGGCTAAACAAAAGAAGAGGTTCAGACTTCCTGCTTGCACTCCAGTCCTTAGCTCTGGCCTTGAAAAACGGGACCCAGCCAGGTTGGTGGGTCAGTAAAGAATCTGCACACAGCAACAGAATAATTCCATGATACAGTAGAGGTCATCATTGCCCATGGTTAAGGAGCACAGATTCAAAAAGGGTTTTACAATAGTACAAAATACTCGCAGAAGCAAGAAGCATTTTTTGATGGAGGGATGAGATTTCCAAAGAGCATCCTGAAAGATCTCGGCAGAGAGTAGGGAATATACCCAACACACACTCTCCGAAGAGGTCAAGAGAACTCACTCTTACATCGGTATCAATGGTTTCCTCAAGCTATCTGGCTGCTGTGGCAACTACAGCCACAAGTTATTTTATTCCTTATTGCTGTTCACTGGCTTTATGTCTTTATAACAATCAATAAAAGGAGGCTAACGCAGTCTAGTTTTGCAAGATACTTCACAAAAAATATAGCAGTACTCAGAGTAAAATGGAGCAAGATTGGCAATTGAAATAAATGCAGTGCTGCACAAACACCCTCGCTTTTATGAATCAGTGTCAGGGGATTGCCTTTGGATTTCACTGTCGTTGCTTTTGAACGTATGCATTGAAATTTAAGCCAACTCACTGTATTTTAATAAAAAGTTAAGGTGTTTTGTACAGCTGCAAAAGACAGCATGTAATTTTATGTTACTATTAATGTTTAGAATCTGAAATTTATGATTGATGCACTTTCCCAGCCATGTATTTTGACTAATTTAAAAACTAAGCCATGGGGCCTCACCTAGGAAAAAAGACCTTAATTAAATAAAATCAAATTGCACCTCATAATTTTTCTGCTCATAAAACTCACATAAAAGTAATACAATACAGCCAAGATCTTTGCAGAGAATAAACAAAACAGATGCCATGACTTACATCTGATCTGTGACTATACGCACATCAAGATCTGCTTTTTCCTCACTCTATCACGGAAACATTCTCAGCCTTTATCCTTGAAAATATCACATGAAGCCACTCTTGTTTTGGTTCTTCAAAGTAACTCAATTATGTAAGCAAAACCAACAAAAGATTGCTGATGCTTAGCTTTTAATATAAAATACTACAGGAAAGCTGCTTAGAATATAATTAAACAGTATGTATATTTAAGAAACCTTTATTCAATTCAAAGAACAGTTCAGTAATTTAAAGAAAAAAAAGGTTTCATCCTTTTGTTTTCTGTTTGTTGGTAATCTTCCCATGGAGCAAAAATAAATTCCAAATTTTCAAGTAAACAGTTTAAATTTTCTTACACAAAACCAGTCACCTAAAACAGCTGAAAATGTCGAGCAACAGAAAAGTTAATTTACCAGAAGCAAATGTGAAGCTTTCTCCTATTTGTATTTTGCCAAGGTTACACTTTGTTTAGAAGAAAATTCAAACCACAAATTTTGAGCACATAAGCCAAGAAATAACATCCATATTTAGATACTTAGACACATGAACAGGTCTGCATTGCATATTGTAATTTACGTCAGACAAATTGCTGTCCCACATTTTTACATATTGCAATACACTGTTGCAAAAATTATTTATGCAAAATAGCCTCAGCTATTCCCAGAAGTAAGAGGAACCTGATCAAGAATCCATGTCCACAAACCAAAGGTGGTTTCACACTCTCAACAAATTGCTCTGACAAATTAGGTAATAAATTTCTATCACTTATATGTGCCAAAGTAATTTTTCAAAAATGAACTAATTAAACAATGCACCCCTAAATCTGCAAACAGACAAAGCATTACGTTTTGGATGAAACAAAGTACAATGAAACTAGTGGGTTTGGTCAAGTTTACTGCTGCTGCTAAGAACTAGATGTGCCACACCCAAAATTCACTCTTACAACCCAGAGAAAATTTAAGAACTGTGTGAGCAAGAATCAGAATACTCACCTTAGTGGCAAAGACTAAAGTAGAAAATAACTAAAGCAGCCTCCAGGCAAAGCACAGTGCTTAAAATGTGTCGTACTGGTGACACAGATCAACACAAGAAAGTATGCAACAGCTGAATTCCTGCTGTCTGCCAATACCAGTTTATCCAGCAACTACTTCTTAAAAACTAGCACCAAAAATCAAGGCCCCAGAGAGCATGTACAATGCCCACACAAATCCCAACATAGTTTCTGGGATATGACAGACACACCATACCTAAAAAATCCCTGCAAGTAAGAACAATCCATTCTGGTGCAAAACATGCTAGAGAAATGAGATCTTCCTAGACTATTAGAAATTAACAGGTTATATATAGTCTCATTTTGGCTTTTGTTAAACAATGCCTGGAGTATTTTTCAAACTGTGAACCTGATCAATCCAGAAAGGAGAAAACAAATTAATCAGGGCCAAATGGACAAAGTGCATATTAAAATGGATCCTCTGCAAACCCAACATATCTTGAATTACTTCCAATGCCACGACAGAAAGCCATCTCCTCTTCTAGTCAAGTTGAAAGAGGTAGTCAGTAACATCTCAGAAAAGAAGAAAACCAGGAAAACTGTAGAATTCTTATGAAAGTGATGTTTTTTTAAAGACTTCAGCTGAGAAGAATCATTATAAACTTCTTGCTGTAAACCATGAAATACATCCTTTTTGTCCTCTGGAATGTGGCATAATTTTCTGTAGAACTTCAGAGAAAGTTATGACATGCTTGATCCACCTGGCAGTGCATGCACGTGCAAGATGCTTAGTGGGTTATTACTCTGGCCTTCCCACGTGCAAATGCAGTTGCTACCAGGAACTCCAAGACAGCGATTTCAGATTTTGGATTTCTGGAACTACAGACTTTCACAATGGTTATCTTTACAAAAGCACAAACTGTAGTAAGCAAGCTGAATTGCAGCCTTTTCCTTTCCAAAGGAAATACGGTTTTACTCCAGTTATTTCCTTGCAGCACAGCTGCTTGTCCCACTGATTTCAGCAAGTACAACAGTGTGCCTGTTTCAGCATCAAGAGATTGTTATTTTGGAAATAAATCTGAGCGAACTCTAAAATTTGCTTGATGTGGTAACATCCATAAGCTATTTTTCTCAAAGGTTTGCCAAATTTTGTCCTTCTAGAAGTCCTACACAGGAAGGATTTAAACAAATGTTTAAAATTGATTCTCCTTTTTTGTCCAGTACGTATTCATGAGTAGCTCTGCTGCGCTAACTAGGAGTCTATGAGAGGCACCACAAGTTGGCTCACTGAGCCAACACAATCTGGACAGAGCTTTTCATCCTGGGATACTCCCTTTATTGTCACTTCTACCTAGAATATGAGTACTTAATTGATTATTCTGCTTCACAAGGGAAACTATTTCCAGCAGTGCTAGAACTCAAAGATGGTCCATCATGATACACAAATGCCAAATCATAGTTACTATAGCCTCTGAAAAAGTGACCTGGAATTAAAAAAACAACCCACAAACAAAACCACGCAAACACAGAACACAGGAGAATCTAGAAGTATTGTTTTAGCTCTGTGATTGGAAGATGATTAAGCAGGAAATTTTTTAGTTGATCCTGTAAGAATACCTATGAAGGACACCTTTGAAGAAACGGCTAATCTTCACTCAAATTTTAGATCACAGCAGCAGAGAATGCAGTAAGTATATTTAGGAAGACTTGTAGTGAGCAAAAACCCACTGTGTTTAAACTTACATGTTGTACAGATAATGAAATACTGTAACAATCTACACAATGAAGGAGTAGCATTCAGATCAGATTTTATTGTTTTTAAACAACAAACTCTTTAGGTGATACTGGAAGAGGCAAAAAGTGTTTCTGCACAAGTCTTAAAAAACACACACTCATTTGTCCTAGAACTAAAACTTGCATTACATATATGGTGCTTAGTTTGGAAAGGCAATCCTTCAAACATATTATAAACCAACTCGGATGTCCTTACACAGTGAGTTTCTCTCATTACTCATATCTGTTTCATACTTCAACAATGGAAAATTTGTCTTGTTCAGAATGCAGTAACTGTGAAACTGTTAACAACTCCCATCCCAACACAGCTGATCAGTACAGCTCTAAGTAGCAGCAGAGAAGGTATTCGCTGAAGCTCTGAAAAGAAAGGAGAGCAAACATGACCTCCTCATTGCAGGCACAAACTCAAAGCGAATAGTTTCATGGATCCTCCAACAACATACATTTGCATTAAAACCAGGATAAAAGGCATTCACAGATGTTAAAATCAGAAGAAAAAAGTGTTACAATTCGTTCTGACCTGGACAAAACAGGCTAATATTTTGCCAATAAGATCCCTTAACAAAAATACTATGAAAAAGATTTCCATAACCTTCCTCTGAGCTAGTTAATCTTTCAGAAAAATGCTCAAAGATCAGGACGGAGAGAAAAACATTGCTTCTTCCTTGTAAATGCCTAAAGGGACTGTTGGGATGATTCAATATTAACAGTCGCATACTACAGCTGTCCCTCCCATTCATATAATAACTTAACAAAATTTCAAACCTGTCTATAGAATTTGATTAAAATGTTTGTCTTTTTGCAGTACAATGCAAGGCTTATCCACGTGCTCAATAAAGATATGGTTTCAAAATTTACCGAAAAAATGTAAAAAGTTGTGTAGACTTTCAGTTTGCAAAGCATTAATTTTAGCTTAAAACAAGGGAATGTTACTGAGTTTTACAATGAATGGGCATTAGTCCCTTAAGACTGAATGACTATCTAAATGGTGTTTTGAACTAGCTGAACTAATCCTATTTTAAACTGGATTTTAGATAAATCACAGCAATGATGTTGTCCGCGACAAAGCCAGGAGAAGACACTTTCTTGGGGAAGGGATGGATGAGAAAGCAAAAAACAAAGGACAAGAAATACAAGGAAGTAAAATAAGGAAAGATAAAGCAAAATACACTAAGCTACATGGAATAAGAGGGATGTGAGAAGTGGAATAATGATGCTAAAAGACAACACTAGAAGAGATTTGCTATGATCTACTAAGGAATACAGGATGACCTAAGTAAAGAATGTTTAAGAAAACTACATCCCCTAGTGTACTAAAATGTTTATAAATAAAAATGGCATAGAATAAATCAGTGAACACTATTTCTCTCAATTTGAGTGAGGACATTGTGGCAATGGCATGAATATTTTCTGTATCAGTCAGCTGCTGAACAACTAGACTTTGGCTTATGAAGAGATACCTTTATAAATTACGAACCTTTTCAAACATCGGAGTTCACCTAGTTATTTAGCATAATATATCCTAGGAAGTTACCAGGAAGTTGGGCAAAAACCCCATAAAACAGAATAAGCATGAAAAATCTGAAGTTCAAAGACACTTTCTCCAAAAACTGCCTGGCTGAACACTCAAAACTTGATTTGTAAAAGAAACATAATTACAACATTACTCTTTGCATGAAATATAATTCTAGTATCATAAGAATATTATTCTGAATGCAACAGCAAAAAGACTGATACCAGATTCACACACCTTCTTTCCCTGGAAAATAAGTCCCAAGTTATTTGAGATTATGAAAGAAATGTATGACTTCAGAAAACAAAAAAATACACAAAAACATTGCAGAAAAGTTATAAACCTGAATTTAAAATTAATGTGTTGCTCATGTGACACAGCTACTAGAGTCATGCGAATCAGACAAGAGTCATTAAATCCTTTACACAATACTAAAGCATTCTATATAAATAAACACATACAATACAGACTACAAAAAATGTACTTCAGAAACATTTTAGAAACCATACATGCACTATACATGGCTCTGAGGGCACTAACAATTACTGATTTTCTGCACATAGAATTGTGTGAATTCAAAATCTATCCTTCTGAGACTAGAGCTGAGTTCCATCAGAAAGTTTTCAGTATTCCATATCAAGAACATAAAGGTTTCCTCTGAAATCTTTAGACTAAACTGACAACAAAGATGCCATAATTTTACGTCTAACTCTAGATACCTATTATTAGAAATGGAAATTCTGCCTGTTCTGAACCTCAAAAAAGGGACAGGGGAATGTTCATATGTCCAGGATAAAGAGAAAATATTTAACAAGGAGGCTAATATTTTACAAACACGTAATACGCATCCTGAATTCTTAAGTCTTTAAGAGTTAATACAAACAGGTTAGTAGATAGAGAACAGACGTAGCAGAATAAATTCATTATACATAGAACACCTCTGTACATGTGCACATAAACAGTTATACATTCACAAAGATGATTCCTACATCATTTCTTGTCAGATCAACTACGTAAGAAAACATTTTAATCTCAAATTCATGATATACCTAGAACCGCATTCATAAATCATCCTGCATACAGCTGAAATCCTCTCCCCTGGCACTTGATTTGTCTATTTTGAGACACCACAACTCTATACACATAACTATGTTAAGAAATGTAAATACTTTAAATGCTAAACATTAAAAAAAGAAAGGAACCCTGACCAGTTAGTAACATCGATTTCACAATGTGAAATGATCTACTTCAGCCTGAAACCAAAGAAGCCAAAATTAGAGCACCAAGAAGAAAAGCAATCTTACAGAAAGTGTTAAATCTGCAGGAGACAATCAACCAAATATCAAACCTACCAATTATTCTGTATTACTTCTTGTCCATATTACTAATTCAAAAATGCCAGCCAATTGTCTAACAGTTCCTTTCCTCTTTCTGCATACAATGGACCCTAGACACAATGATGTCTGAATTCCCTTAAAGACAGAACATTTTTGTAAGCTTATTGTCACACAGCCTCAAGTGTGGAGGCTCCCCAACAAAGTTATATTTATAGTGTAAAAGAGGCAGGTGGGACTTTGTAACTGTGTTCTTATTGCATCATGTCAAAACACACCTTGGAAAACCACATTTCAGTTCCAATTAATAATATAAAAGAATCTTAGGGCTTGTATACATAGTATTTCCCACCATTCCAGCTACACTGATTTAGTTACAGTAATACCAGTCCCTTATACAGACACGCTTAAACCAGTTTAAATCATACCTACAGCAGTTATATTTCATTGGATAAATTACCAGGTCAAACTAATGTAGCTGAAGTACAGCTTAAGACCATTTAAGTGTTCCCACATTAGGTACTTGCACTGGAGTAAATAAATCATCATACATCATAGCAAGATCTCCAATAACGACAAGCCTGTAGACGAGTTTCACTTTGTTTCCCAAAACTACCACATAAGCAAGCGCATAAACTATCAAACGTTTGCATTTAATTTCTAACCATAAAAGTATCGAACCTAAAAGAACAGGAGTGTAAAGATACAATGCCATTAATATTAAAAAAAAAAGTCTTACCTTTATTAGATTTAGATGACTTGTTCTTGTTAGGTTTAAAACAAGATCCCCTTGATTTATCTTCTCTATCTTTAATAAATTTCTGCACATCATCCAAAGAAAGCTTTTGAAGGACAACTACAGGCTTAGCTCCTTTATTTAGATCTTCAACTAGCCCAATCTTCTCTACTTTGTCCTTCTGTTCACCTCTAAATTCAGTCTTCCTTGACTCCTGAGTAACACTGCCATCTTTATCACGCTTGATTTTTGGAATGACAAAATGTTTCAGTGCGCCAGATCTTGCCCCCAACAAGTAACTGGGAAACTCTGCTTTATTGTCAGCATGTGCTTTATTACTATCTACTTTACTTTTATTACCATCTGTCCTTCGTTCATCCTTGCTGTTGGGTGATTTAAAACCAGGTTTATCAGGTCTTGATTTACTAGAATCTCCTCTACCTTCCTGTTTAATACGAGGGCTGTCAGGTCTTGATTTCTGATCCCCAGAAGAAAACCTTTCCCTTGATTCACCAGACTCATGCCTATATTTCCTGTCAAATTTCTCAGGTTTTGAACTGTCAGATTTAATACCATGCTTAGAATCATGTTCATTTTTGTTTGATGATCTCAAATATTCAGGCCTCCTAATCTTGGACGGATCTCCTCTGTATCTCTCTGGTTCCCCCCTGTCCTCAGATCTTTGTTTAAGGCTATCATGGTCACGCCTTGGTGTATCACAAACTGAACGCCCATCAGGCCTTTGTTTTGTTGGATCGGATCTACTTTCAGATTTTACCCTTAAAGGATCAGATTTCACATCTAGTTTATGCCTAGATATTTCAATTCTCTTATCTGACAATGGTTTACTGGAGTCCCTCCTATTATCATGTCTATGTTTTGGCGTTTCGGGCCTGCCTTCACTCTTCTGTTTTGGCGTTTCAGGCCTGCCTTCACTCTTCTGTTTTGGCGTTTCAGGCCTGCCTTCACTCTTCTGTTTCGGTGTTTCGGGCCTCTGCCTTATTTCCTGTTTGCCATTATTTTGTTTTCCCTCATTTTGTTTCATCTCCATTTGCCTGCTCTCGTTTTGTTTTGATTCTGTCTGTCTGTTCTCATTTTGTTTCACTTCCATTTGTCTGCTTTCATGCTTGCTTTCATGTTTAGCTTCTAACTGTTTGTTCTCATTGTGTTTACTTTCCAACCGTCTGCTCTCATTTTGCTGAAATTCCATTTGTCTGTTTTCATTTTGCTGAATATCCGTCTTTTGACCCTCAAAGTCGGACTTTTTCCTAAAAATCTCAGGATGATTTTCAGGTTTAAATTTAAGAACTCCAACAGCATCTTCTTGGGGAACACACACAAACCCATCGTTATACTGCTTAATTTCTTCAGGTTTTTTGATAGTGTCCAAATCCTGAGTTACTGCTGCCTGAGAGTCTGCTCTTCCTGCTTGCTGCAGATCAATACTAACCATCAGCGCTGGCCTCGCCCCATTTCCTGCAGAACCTGTCTCCTGAGAAGCTGCTCTATTTCCTCCACTAGCACCTCCAGCCTCCTGTGGTTTATTTTCTTGTTTTCGCTTCTTCAGAGGCTTATCTGCAAGGTAAAAGAGAAAAATCACAAATTATATATATAGACTGGTAAATGTCCAAGCAAGAATGTCCATTCCCCTCCACTCCCACCAATTAATCCTCCTCAGCATGTAAGTGCACATACAACAAAATCCATTGAATTTAAAAGCAAGAATAGAACTTCTCTAGCTAGTACTTTTTTAATGTATTCAGACTATCACTCATTGTTAGTCTACCACAGGTGCCAATTAATCATTAAAAAACCCTACCCTCAAAACATAAGAAATCAAAGTCCCTGCATAATTCCCAAGGGAACCATCTAATAAAGCTGCTGCACGACATAAAGACAAAAAAAATAATAAAATATTAAAAAAGCCCTCGAACTAATCAATTACACTCAAAGCAAAAATCTGCAAAGGCAAAGTTAAGGTGCACCTCCACCACTATTTTTTGAGGAATACTACTATAGAAGATTCACTTCTGCAGATTCAGCCTCCTTTATTATACATGAACTAAGCAAGGATCTGCAATGGTTAAGTTCTCTCTACTTGGTTCAGTGCATCAGGTGGACTTTACATGTATTTTAGCCAGGGAACACATGAACAATGAACAAAAATTATTAAAATAACTCCAACACTCCATGCTTCTCTTTGAAGCAAAGCAGTATACCAAGAGTTGGAGTCTATACCAGAACACATATGTATTAGGTGGAGGAGCCACTACACACTTAAAAGCTTGAGTATTTTCCCTATACAACCATAATGCTTTTCATGGATGAAATAAAAAGTTCAGTGAAAATTTTATGTAGCGTCAAGAGCCTGACTCTGCAATAAGCCTTTCAGTTTATACTAAAAAATCATTAGGAGTAGAATATGGAAAAATAAACTGAGCCAACCACACACCCTGTAATGTGGTAGAATTCATAGAAATGAGAAGCACACCAAAGTATCCGAAAGAGTATGTTCTAGTCAGTTAAACTACAACCTATTTATATTACCAACATGGTACTCTAAACTAAAATTAATTTCTGCCATGAAAACCAAAAGCTCTACCTGCACTAAGTCTTATGTTCTCATTTCTTAACTATCATTGTGTAATTTGTCAAAAAACCAATGACTCTGTAATCAGGGAATATGACTTCAAGTCTAAGGAACGACTAAACATAGGTTGGAAATTCTGTCATAGATCTGTTGTCAAAATGTCTAGACCACAAATGCAATATAGGAAAAACAACTTATTTTGTGCATAGATTTGTGGTGCCTTTTCACCAGATGCAATGAGCCAGCTCTCATTTTGGGAGCAGGAGAATGAATGGTAAGGAGGATGCAATCAAGGAACAGGGAAATAAACTCCAAGGAAAAAAAAACCACCACCCTCTCAAATTGTAAACCAGAATTATAACATATGACTTCTAATTTCTTCTATATTTGTAGAAGATTCTTATTAGAAGAATTAAAACTTTGAAGGATCATCTCCAAAATTAACATTAGAACACAGTAACAAGTAGTAACATTGTCAATTCCAATGATGAGAAGAGGCTTTTTCCGCACCATTTTCATTCTCAAATCTATTTGTACATCTCTAACTTCCTGAAACTCCAAAATTCTGTACAACATTTCATGGCTGGAAGACAGTAAAGACAGATACAATAAACTCCATGCAGAAACTGGTCAACTGCAAATAAAGAACTTTGAAAAGTTCAACAAAAACCTATAGGAACACCTGCCAACTTTACGACAGACGTGTGAAGCAAAATAAATTTTCTAAATCAAAGGAGCAGCTTTTTAGCATGGAGATTTTTGCTTTTTCTGTACTACAGCGACTGTTGGATTCATGAGAACTTATATAGATTAATTTCCCTACACTACTGATAAAACCAAATATAGTCTCTTGAAACTTTCATACAGTGACAACCCCCCCCCCATCTTTTCTCCCTGTGACTAAGAGGGCTTTGACCTCACTGAGCCTCATGGCAGGTCTTAGGAATGGTCATAAAGCAGAAGCTTCCAGACTAATAGGTTTCAAATTTGATTTACAAAAACAAAAACAAAAACATTAATACACATATGTCCACACACATCATTACCTTATTTCTCAATTAAAACTCTTTAAATGTTGAAACACAAATTGAGAAACTTATGTCCTTAGGAAAAAGTCAGTCAGCTTTTTCATTTTAAATCAGAAACATCAGCCACACTAAAAAAGTCCTGTAAAGCTCTGATGGTGGATCTAACAGTTGCCTTTAAGACATTACTGTTACCGGTTATCTGCCCTATTCCCTTAAATGAGGTTATTCCCTGTAGCAGAAGGGAACACACATTCACATTTCCACAAGTGCATTTCATTGTCCAATGCATCACCCTAAGGCACTAATGATGGTTTGTGTTAACCTACCAGGCTGAACAAGTCAGTTAAGAGTCAAGCAAATGTTTCCCTCTGCTACCGCTACTACAGGAGCAAGGCAGATGGCCAGGAGCTGATACGTTAAACAGCTGTAGCTGGATCAACCAAAACTCACCTTTCAGAGCCCTCATGTTGAAGGCTCCAAGATTAAACAACCAAAACAATTCAAGTAGGACCAATTTTCTCGCTTCAACTTCTGTAACTGACCAGGCTCAAAATGTTGCTGCTCTTCATCATCCAAAACATCAAATTGTAAGTTGAGAACGTGTAAGCAGATGATCACATCACAACTTGGCATACATATTCCCTCTAATTACAGAGCTCTTCTGATGCACCTTCTTCATTTCTCTCAGCAACTGAATACTGATGTTTTAATAAGTTATTATAACCACAACCTGCTGACATCTTATCTGAGAAGAAAGGGACACCTTCAAAGTTTTCTTTTCCTAAATGGCAAGGTGATTGCAGACAGAGTTACAGATTACTCACAGATTTCTTCATATTTCCAGTGCCTCTTGATGGCGATCCTCAGAACTAGACTTGATCATTACTGTTTTGCCTCTATGAGATTTCTGGATCTAGGACAAAAAAGCTGGCCCAAGTATATGAAAATATTAGGTTGAACTAGGGCATAAAAGGTAGGATAAGTACATAGTACCACTATCTTCATCGAACATAATGAAAAAACTCCACTGAATGAGCACAAGAACTTTTGAAATTGCCATGATAGCTGCAGAAATCTGGACGCTGAAATACACCCTCGGCTTCAAGGGCTTTATAAAATCTTGAACTCACTTTGGACTCTATGAGAATAATCAACATAGAATCAGAGATGTGAGGAGAGAGTAATTACCCTCTGAAAATAGATTTCTTCATATCTTCTCTTTTACAATCAAATATATGCAAGTTTGCATACATCTACTTTGTTAAGGCACGAGTTCCAACACCCCTTAGGGTTTTGACCAACAAATGAACTTAGGAACTTTTCAATATCCATTCAAGTATACTTTGTATCCTTCAAGGCAGCAGTATCCAAACTTCATCCATTTCATGTCATAGATAGTAGAATTTCTTGTTATATCAGGATCTAGGACTTTGGCAAAATATCAGACTAATGTTTTTCTTTCAAATCCTGCAGACCTAGATTCCAAGCTTGACACAGTTCTGAACTCACAAGGCTCTCAAGGCTCACAAGCTCTTGAGACCAATAAAGTGTGATCAGGATCTTTCTGCTTCACTCTTTGTAACAGTTTTCATAGTAAAAGAAATACGTAGTAAGCTACAGAAGAGCTTCCTGACTCTATCAGAGATCAGGTATCCAAGTTTGTTTTCAGATGTTTTTCTTTTTAGAAACATTATTCACTCCTCCCCCCACCCCAAGACTGTAGATACATACAAAATATACCTACATTTTGTTCAATTCCTTGAACAAATTTACAACAGTTGAGAGTACAGTCTGATCCCAGTTATTCTCTTACGTATACATTCTTTTGGCTTGGCAAGTCCACATGGATGTTCTCTTTACATTGCAACATGCTCACCAAAAGGCAGTACCTTGGCACTCAAAGCAAGATCATAAGCTACCTTATTCTAAAAAATGGCAGCGATGTTCTGTCAAATTAAATGGATCACTGTGCTGCAAAAAACAAAACATTACAGGCACCACAAGTTTGAAATGGAAAAAAAGATTAGCTGGATTTCCAAGTGGTTATCTCTCACCTGTTCTCTTATGAACAGTATTCCTGGAGACAGGTTGTGGCCTTCATCTTTGGAAATATCTGTGTGTCAAAATGACGAGTACTTTCAGATTAAGAAATTAATTAATTACTGTGAACCTTTCTGCAAAAAAACATTGCACTGGAAGAACCACAGATACCTTCAAATACATTTCTGCTGAAACAGCAAGTCAATCATGATTTGAAGAATATCTGTCCTGAAAATGGATATGCTTGGAAGCTAAGTAAGAGGTAGGGGCAGTTGCTGGATGAGGGGAGCTATATTAAAGGAGTATCTCCATTCTTCCATGTAACCTGAAATCTTTCCAAGGCAGCAGCAAGAACACCATTAGTACTGAAGCCTCCGATGCTACTGCTTTCTTGCAAAGCTGATGATTGCCTTAAGTCCCACATTAAACTCCTTCAATAAATGAGTAGATAGGATGATAGCCTAAAAAATTCTAGAACTGCTTGTCCTAGCAAACTGAAATGAGCCTTTTGTAAATAACTGTGATAAGGTAACAAGTCTAAATAATAACCATGCTAAGCTTCATTTTAGCAGAATGGTAACACTCCACTATATTAATAATGTTTGCTAGACTCTAAAATCCAGAGATTTCTGAATTATCTTGAATGATCTCGAAGACAAACAGATAAATTATCACTTCCCCATTTACACCTTGTAAAAGATTCAGTCGGAGACTTCATATCCAAGAGGGTTAAATGTGAATGTACTCCTCTTCAGAAACACAGAGGCAACTGATCCTCTAATGCTGAATTCTGGCTGAACCATTTTGATGACTCCAGTACAAACTTTCTTTTTTTAAAGCAAAACAATTAAGAGTTTTAAATTTTAAAGCTCTGACACTCTTCAGAGATTACTGTGATATGCCTCCACTCATCTGAAATACCACTTATTTGAATTATTTAAATGAACAATGAATAAATTTAAACAAAATATACCAGTCCTAAGCAGATATTACTTATTGTCAAACCTTCCATTTTTTTAACAACATCAGAGACAAGTCAGCCAGAGGTCAATTACAAGCTTATCTTACTCAATCTAACAGTCAAGATTACGAATTTTCAACAGGTAACACATAACGGTAGGTCTAAATAACACATCTGTGTTTACTGACAACTGTTTTCTTCTCCCAGTTACTTTTCAGAGATCTTTTCAAAGTCATTCAAGTGCCCTGTCCCCCCAAACAATAGTGTCCTGTAGACCACAAGAACCTAAATGAATCAATCTAATTTGGGTACAAGGAAGGTTTAAAATTACTTTAATGGTACTGATGGATGACTTATCAACGGAGCAAGGGCAAATATCCATTCTTATCTTCCTATTCCTTCATGAACATTCAGCTTTACTGATCATAAGAGTTTGCTCTCACCTGACCTCCCCCCAAAGCCATATTCCAATAAACAAAGAATTGAACAACCAAAGAGAACTCTTCCCATCAGTGGAAAAGCTCCTCCCCTTGAAGGAGAGAGTTAGCAAACACAAGTGAAAAATTTTATTCTCACTGCTTGCTCCCTTACAGAAGAAACCAAGAAAGTACAGACGTGAACCTGCTATAGTAAGCTTTATAGAACAGAATGTCATTTCAGTCTCCGAAGTAGAGACCAGAGGGCTTCCAGCTACTGCAGTTCAGAGGAAGGGATTTCTGAGAATCTGAACAGAAACAGCTGCTAATTTTCAGCAATTCAGTAAAAGACTTTATCAAACTTCTGGTCACTGTGTAAAAAAATGAAAGCCCACCAGAAGGGAAGTCCAAACTCATTCAGAACAAAGCACAAAAAGACTACAGGAATTTGACATGCCTTAGGGTCTAGCAGACTTCAGACTACATTTTGCTAAAGTTTTGCTTATTTTCTTAAATGTAACAATAACATAATCAGCATAACCGGAGAATGAAATATGAGCTTATGAATTTTTCTACCATTATTCCCTGTCAACTACAGTAATTACAACTTAAAAAATAAATATTACAGTAGAAAATAACAGGAATTAAACTACAAAAGGCATAATCCAGCATCTACACTTGTTCAGAGACTGGAAGCTGTAACTTACCCTCCCTGAATTTACTACCGCTTTTACAAACAATACGATTTTTATTTATTTATGAGAGATTTTTCTGACACAAATCTTGGGTTTTATTCATGTGATTGCTTTGTGAAGAATTTTGTGAACTTAATTGTTAAAATATCTGAGCAAAACCTGAAGTGCAATTACTTTGAAATATACAATGCAGCACCTAATTTCACAAGAAAAATGCAACACA
>VFFE01007178.1:1126867-1230839 GCA_008921705.1 Burhinus oedicnemus | reverse complement strand
CAAAAGAAAAAAAGAAGAAAAAAAACTCCAAGAAAAAAAAAACAAAACAAAAACCACCAACCAACCAACAACAACAAAAATGTGTCTCCCAATTTTCCTGACAGGTAATAAGTATGCCTGATAACGATGCAACGAGAACGAAGTAAAAATAAGCCCTAAACTTTCAGTTTAAAAAGGAGTTGAAATTAGATTGACTGTGGCCATTAGCACTAACATATCTTCTTGTACATTTTTTACATTGTTGTCATATCACTAAGCAGCAGATTTACACCTCCACTGTGCGTTTCTGTACCTTAAATATTTAAGAATTTCTTTTAAATGCAACCTTAATTTTGAATGTTGGTAATATTCAGGTTTGAGAAAACATCGCCCTAGTAGTAACGTTACCATGAGTTTCCTTAACACATAGTCCCAGTCTTGACTACAATTTTTTTACTTGGAAAAAAAGTGATCTGCATAAATCCATTTTAGCATTCCTGCTAAATGCCAAAGAATTCATTACATAAAAACACAGCTCAAGATCAAAGAAAAAGTCTTGATTTAACTGTATTACAGCATCATGAATGCTTAAGCTAGGACTGCTCACCAACAGGTGATTTTTCAGTTAAATATACACTGTTATTGAAAGTGTACATCTGCAAAGTTTTTCCCTTTTAGTGGCACATGTGCACTTGAATTCTTGTATAAATGAAAAAAATTATCCAAGTAATTGATGATTATAGAAAGATGCATAAGATCCCCAAAATTCACAAAATCTCATAAATAGCTTAGAGTGAGTATTAAGTCCTTTCTGAACCCTAAGCGATGCTATGAGTACTAGCCTATTCGAATATACTGTTTTAGCTCATCTTCCAACACATATCTGCTGAAAGACAAAGGCAAAGACTTGAGAGGGAAAACAAAAAAATTATTATGCAAACTGAAATTAAATACTACCTTAATTTTAAATAAATAATTATAAAGAAATCCACTTCACTCATACACTCTAAGAAGGTGTAGTTGTAAGATGGCACCCAGAACTCACTCTGTCATCCAAGGAAAAGAGTCTAAAGTAAAATTAACATTTTGCCCTTGTACAAAGTTAGGCCTGATGGGGATGTGACAGTCTGTTCAGACAATCTGGTAATAGAAAACAGTCTGAAAAATCTAACTAAAAATCTAATGCAAAATTCTAACCTGTATGAAGACTGTTTCGACAATGACACTGTTATCAGAAGAGAGGGAATATTGCTGCTGCAGTACTTGAAATGAAATATGGCAGCAATGGCTGGGGGGGGCAAAGGTAAGGAGTGACCACTCAGGACACAAAGCGAAAGAAGCGTCCACATAATACATCCTTCTTGCACTGTTTGTTCATCAAAACTAAAAATAATTCTTGCTCTAAACTTAGTGTTGAACTACGGATCAATATGAACTTGGGAAAAAAAGTAAGAACAGAATTCTGCTTGTGCTTTACCTTATATTCACAAGAACTCAAACCACAGTATTGAGCTTTCTGAAGATGCCTTTATTTCCTGACAAACTGTACTGAACCAAGAATTTTATTCTGTGTTTAATGTAATTCTTTAGCCAGGTGATCTTCCTGTTCTTGCATCAGAACTGAAGGCTCAGAGAAATGAATTTGAGTTCACTTTGTCCCTACTAATGCTGGAACTGACACTCAAGGGATCACAGTGCACAGACCCATCCCACGCTGATTAAATAGACAGGGGGTCCTCACTGCTTTTGTTCCTTCTCAACTGTGGGCATTACAAATACTGGTTCACAGTACCCAGCACTGAACTCACCACATGCTGGACTCAACAGAAGCCAGAAGGAAATATTCAGACTGAAGACAGTAATGAAAGCAGAAAAGATGAATTTGAAATACTAGACAAGAGTCTAAATTTCATTCTTCTAGCTGGCAAAATGCATTACATAATACCTCTACCAAACCCCCAATTGTTCTAGAAATCATGACTCTACAGAGATTACAGTATCTGTTCAGACAGCAGAAAAAAATCCAGCCTTTGGTGCTCCAACACATCAGCATAGCCTCCTTTGGCCTTGGAGATCTGAATGAGCCATAGTAACATCTAATAAGGCTACCACAATTTGCCAATGTCAAGCTTAAAGATCCACCTATGTCCAGGTAAGACTGTGGCCTTTTTCCATTGAAAAGTCACACTTCACCTAGCTTTTCTAATTCCAGGGCCTTCTTCCTCTCAAAATACTTTGTCTACAGCTATGCTTTTCCCCTCTTCTCCCTTTATTTCCAGTTTTCAGATTTCACACTTACATTGCAATGCTTGCACTCATACAAGTATACAGAATTATGTAAAATAAAATCAAATATTCAAGGGGGTTTTAAAGTCTGATCGATTCTGGTTCTCTGAAACTACTCTGTTAACTTTACTAAAATAACATAGAGTATTCTTTTAAGTTTCATGTTGAATTATTTTTCATGCTGTATTAATACCTTCCTTCAAGCACAGGCCAAAGCAGACTTACTAAAGATAGAGGTGCTTTTATTTCCTTAACGATTATTCTTCACCTATTGAATCAAGCTGCAAAAGTGTTTCTCCTTCTGAAGCACAGATTTAGCAAAAATTAGAAAGAAATTAACTAACTTTGTCTTCTTCCTTTCAAAAGCCTCTGCTGGAACAGATAATTTCAAAAATGGTACCTCCCTTTTCCACCAGCAAAAAATGGCTTTACTCTGCAAAACTGGTGGAAAACTCTAATTCAAGCACGTGGTTTTTTCTCGGACCACTCTGCAAACTGGCAAGACAATCACAACTCTTCCCACAGCTGGAAAAATCATACTCTGCCACTGCCACTACTAAATGCAGGATCTGGAGACTTGTTTTCAGAGCTTAAATTTCAGGATATACGTACAAATGAACTTACAAACATTTAGCACTGCCTTTCACATTTTCATTCAAGGAAATTTCTGCCTTCTTTCAAGGAACATTACATGTTCTGTCCCTAGTAAGTTCTTTTCAAATATTTTATGGCTTTTTACTCACTAGTCTAGGTGAATGAACCTAATAATCTCATTTTATTATTTTTCCCCTCCAAAAGCACCCTACACTTCCTGTCCCCTGTGGACTCCAGTAACACTTCTATCTATAACTCTACAGTGCTTGCAAAGTTTTATCCCCACACTGTGGAAACTCTGGAAATTCTCCTACTCATTTCATAGTTTTCATACTTCAAGTCCAAGTCTCCAGATCTACAACTAGAAACTGTTTAATTAATTCTTTGCCTGGTCTCTCTCCTTCATCTTTGCTATCAGCAGTACATTTCACTACACTTCAGAAGAGAATTAGCTGTCAAAATAGTAATTGGCACCACAAATTGCTGACACGGGGAATGACAGGGAGGAGCTGTAAGTGTGGTTCATTCAAACTTATTCCTTACTCCAGAAATATTAAGAACTACCACTGCAATGATACACTATAATCACATAGATTTTCAGTAAGATCAAGGCATATTTTTCCAACTTTAATTATTTACTGAGACAAATACGTGAACCTAGTCATAATGAAATTCAAATAAAATAATTTTAAAATAAATTCCAACCACTCATCCTAGACATTAAACTTTGTAGTGAAATTAAACATCTTTCACAAAAATACCTGGTAGAGTTTATTTCCAATCTTATTCTAATACAGTTGCTCTTAGAATATGTCAAGGTACATAGCTTATATCACTATCAAATACAAGGTAAGGCATAAATATCACAGTTGCACTCCATATATATTTTGGTTGGTATCAGTCACCTAAATTTACAGAACAACATAAAACGCAATCAATAAATAATCAAAAATCCTTACCGCTTTGTACCCCGTATCTGTTTTGCATGCTTTTCTCCCTGAAAACATTAGGATTCCTTGCCAGGATAGCCTGCAGCAAGACTGGTATATCTCCTTCTGGATCATCACTGCCAAGGTTATCTTTCAACTCTCTGGAATTGTGGAAGTAAGCAAATAAAGAGGCAAATGCATTTTCAAATTATAAGAAACTATGAGTCATTAAAAAAAAAAAAAAAAAAAAGAATAAAACCAAATGAAAATTCTTAGTTTACTTTTTTAGAATTTTAAAGTCAGTAACATAAATGAAACACAGACTATACCCTCAGCTGCATACTAAGTAATTTTTGTCAAGAGCGGGTAGAACAATGTAGGTTTTAAATATCGAATAGTATTAAGCAATCAAAAGGCAAGCTTCTGGTCTCAGCAACAGAGCCCTTCACCAAAAAAGATGCAAGATAAGGCAATCAAAAGAAAATTTGCTCAGGTTATACAGTACCAACTCAAAAATTGGTAACAAAACATCTGTTATTTTATACTGCAGTGGATAGCACTAAATGCATAACCAGTTTAATTAGCTCCTATATTCACTTCCCAGTTTTGCGGATGGAAATATTTTTCAGATATGAAGAGGCTAGCAAAACCAAAAGGAGTAATTAACAGATGCAAACATCAAGGAGTAAACAAAGTGATAAGTACATAATCTTAGTATATTTTTAAAGTAGTAGCTATTTCAAAATTGATCTGAAAATATCTCTTTAATATTAAACACTGTCTTGTCAAACTACTACCAGAAACTGTATCACCCCCTCCACAAAAAGAAAAGGTTTAGCCACCACTGAACCAGCTCATTTATTTCCTGTTGAACAGCACAGTTTATATTCAACTACTGAAAAAGGAATTTATTCACCCAGTTTTCACTAACTATAAAGATTCCACTGGTAACAAAGTCCACACCACTAAAATAAAATAATAATAATAAAAAAGTCATTTACAAAGATCATACATTACAATCCACTGTGATACTAGTGAAATGACAAAAATTGAACATGACATTTTCTGGAGACAAACGAAATAAATTAAAGGGAAGGAATCTGATATATATGCTGTTACCTACTATAGTCAAGCACATGTGTTAACAGTTTGGGAAACAGTAAAGAGACTTTCTGTAAGCATTTATGTTACTGACTGAAGATGCTGAAATCATGACTTGCTTATTCTTACTTCACAAGCCAACATTTTTGAGAATTACATATACAGTACATAAAAACCGAAAGATCACTGCCACTTCCTTAGTAATTTTTATCTCATTCATTCTTATGCTACACCAATGGCAATATATAGGACACCACTGCTAATAAATGTGTATAGATTCCAAGCAAGACAAGGAAACCAAATGTTTTAAGTCTTTTTCCTGCTCAAAGTTTTCATGAACCACTGAAGCTGACTTTTCAAAGTGTCCCTATCTATACACAACTGAATTCTTTGAAAAAAAATACCAACACTGAGGTTAAAAAGAACTGACAATGAGTTGAATTCCTTTGCTGCGCCTGCCACAGTATCATTCTCACCACTAAATTACATTTATTTATTAAAAATGTAGTACATTACAGGTACAGAAATCTAGTTAAGGCACCTGCTTCAGATAGATACTCTGTGTGGGTTGTTGCGTTTGTTTTTTTTAACCCAAGAGAAAACAGCCTTTAAACACCCAGAGCAGTTTCAAATACTAGTCGATCCTCAAGGTGTTTTACCCAAAATAAATACCAATATACACAGAATTTCAGTGGTTTCTTAGTTCCATAAATAAGCAATTCTTAAAAAAAGGACCTAACTTTTCCCACAATGAGTCTGCAACAGCAAACCCACAGGATCTAACACTTTTAGAATTTAAGTTTTCATCGAAAGTTTAGTACTTAAAGAAATTAAGGAACACCTTTCACACATAAATTACATGTACAATAAAAAGGTTATGTCTGATGATCTCCCCTCTCCTGACTGAAACTGCATCAAAGTTGGCTAAGGCCACATCACTGGTCAGTATTATTGGAAATCCTGCATGTAACACAGAAACAATAAAAAAAAAAAAACCAAGAAAAAAAAAAAATCTGTTCACTTTCCCTTCCTGATCACCTGGGAAAGCTGTGAACATCAGAGCCTGTCACTACAAATTCTAGTTCTTTCCTGGTATTACTGCCACAATGATTAAATTATACAAACATTCAATGGGAAAAATTCCCCCAAAACCAGACACTTAAATTAGAAACCTTCTCCACAGATACACAATAACAAACCTGAACTGGCAAGATCCAGACCTGAGAGTGGAGGAAGTGCAGTGAGTAAGGATGGTCAGGGGAAGAGTAAACTTTCTTTGTAAAAGGAGAGTAGAAGGGGCTGGTTTGTTTAGCTAACAAAACAAAGATCAAAAGGGGATGTGGTTGCTCTCTCTAAGGCAGTCAAAGAAGGTTACAAAGGAATAATGCTACAGGGCAATGCTAACACAACAATTAAAGGGGGCATGAATGCAAGCAAGAAGAAAACTAGAACAGAGCTTCTCACCATCAGAGCTGCCACTTTGTGGAACAGCCCTCCATTAGGAGTAGTAGAGATAAGCAACACCTTGACTTTAAAGATGGATCATACAGATGTTACAGAAGGGACAGGGTGTGGTTGCCTGCACCAGCTGGGAACTAAGCACTGTGATTCAAGAATTCTGCCTCTTATGCTATGAAGTTTTTATAAATATGATGATGTGAATAAACAGATGACAGTAAATAAAAGACAAAGAGCGATTGATGGGATTAGTTTATACAACAAACACAAAATGAAGAAATCACACAGGAGTATCTGGGTCCAAATATTACATCTGTTGTGTTGAGAGCCAAATTGCATCTGTTATACAACTGGCAAACAAGGTGGGATCCAGTTTCAGAACCAGAGGCTGAGATCCAGTGAAACTAGATCTCAAATTTGCTGTCACTGAGAACATCAGTAAACTCACTCATTTAAGGAATTTAAAGTATCAAGCAGTTAGAGGAATAAAATTGGCAGCTCAAGATGAGATAGGTTCTTTCATACAAACAATCAGAACATCATGCAACAAGTAATGGCTTCACTGACAGACAAGTTTTGTTGTGGATTCCCCAACTGTAACAAGAGTTAAAAGTACTACATAGTAGCAGCTCACAGTTAGTCAAGAAGAATCAACATTTTTCAATATTTAGAAAATTTTACATTATCAGCTTTGTACAGTAGCTGTTACCAGCAGTACAGCATTTCTACCTCTAGACTGAAAAAATGAAACTGTTAGTTATATTAGCTGAATTAAGGAAATCAAATAACTGCTGCATTGGAAAGCTTTGAACCATGCATCAGCGTGTAGTGTAGCAGTTCAAACAGAGAAGTAGAAATCAAATTTACATATATGCAAACGAGTCTTGCATGTTCAGTATAGATGTATGTAGGCTCTTGCTTCTTTATAAAAAACAACACATATCATAAAAGATGTTTCAGGGAGGAAGAAACTACAGTGCACAAAGGAAGTGATATAAAGAACCCTCTCAGTGAAAGGAAAACAGTGAAATGGCAGCATATATTGATAATAATATATGAAAAAGTGATCATCATAATACACAACAATAAAGTGAAGCCAAGCCAAGATAGCAAGGAATGTAATATTAAAAAAGGTTATCCTATGGATAATAACACATTTAAAGTGCTACTTCTGTATGTTACCTTCTTGCATTCTTTTTTTTTTCCCCCAATTACATATACTCCTTTACTAATATTCCAAAGAAAAATCATAGAATCGTTTAGGTTGGAAAAGACCTTTAAGATCATCTAGTCCAACTATTGACCCTACTCTACCAGATCCACCACTAAACCATGTCTCTAAGCACCACATCTACATGACTTCTAAACACATCTAGGGATGGTGACTCAACCATCTCCCTGGGCAGCCTGTTCCAATCAGAATCAGCGAAATCCTATCAGAATGTTAAATTTAAAATGTTGTCTGTTGTTAGGTTTTGGTGGTGGGGTTTTCTGCAGTGGTTTTTTTTTCTTGTTTGTTTGGTTTGGTTTGGTTTGGTTTGGTTTGTTCTAAAGTAGAAACTACTTTATGTGGTTGGTAAAATAGTAAGTTGTGAACAATTTTGGTAAAGAGACAGTGATCATCCAGTGAAAAGATAACAACCAGGGAAGGAAAAAAAACCCCAACCCAAGCAAACAAACAAACAAACAAAAATTTACCCCACAAAAAAATCCAAGAAAAAAAGAAACAAACTACAATTGTATTTTTTCAGATATTACAGCATCTGACTATCAATGACACGATGAGAGGACTCTGACCACTGGATACCATACGAAGGTTCAAGCTCTGCATTTATGAACCGTTCCCTCTTGTTCTTGTTTCCTTAACAAAAATACCAGTTCTTCCACAGCTTAGCTATGTGCATGCATGAGAACAGTGGAAAACAAAATAAAGGCAAAAATCTGTTTATGTGCACTAGTACACAGGCTCAGTAGTAATGCAGAGATAAGTAACCAACCTCAGGATTATGAAATTTCCTATGTATGTTTAAACGTTTCATTCCCCATACTCCAGGTATTCTTTAGCTTATTATAACTTTGGATTTAAAAAATAACTTATATATGACTGACCTAATATATTTCTGCGAAGATTAGAAATGAAATTAGGTGGATTAAAATTCAGTTTTAAAGAAGGGCTATGGTATTAGGTGTCTATATATTTCTTTGTTAAATGCATTCTATTAAATAGAATACTTTAAAGACAGTTATGTTTTATTTAGTTTAGATTATAAAATCTTTATTTGGAATGAAAATACTTTAAAAAGTGGTTTTCATTTCTTATATGTTGCGTAGCATCATATTGATGTAACTGCAGCACCATGATCAAAGTTGATTTCTGCAGCTGCACACTCAGAGTAAACCAGTACAAGTAATGTATTAGTTATTTTATAATTTAGGTGAGCAGTGGAGTTTTAAATCGGCAAATACGCTGTTAGAAATTTAAGAAGCCTTGCCTAATAGCCAGTTTTAAACTTCCACTTTTTGCAATAAACTACTTTTCTTGTCAGTTACAATATGAATCTCTGCTAGTTATTAGTCCATCAACCATCCTAAAAACAAAACAAAACAAAACAAATCACTTAAAGAGTGAGGGGGAGCGCACAAAGTAAATGAAGATTCTCTAGTTCTCATTCAAATAAGATGCTGTGACTGTGGTACATCATACAGATTTACACACAAGAGGGCAGATTCCTGGTTTCCATACCAGAGTTACATTTTGATGACACAGTGACAGTAAGGTTCCAGAACTAAATGCTTTCAAAAATAGTTAATAGTTCATGATATAAAGCATCTTAACACTAATTCAATCTCAGAAAAAGTCAGTATCGGAAGTAAACAGTAATTAATCACTGATGCAGCTCTCTAAAATAGTAATGCAAGAAACCATGAAGCCACCTTGTATGAATCTAACTTGAACAATCAAAGAGGGCGGTGGTGAGTGGGTGGTTGCAGCATGGTGGGCGGAGGTGAAGAGAAAGGAGAGTGGTGGGGTGCTGGTGTCAGAAATTCAGGAGACTCATTAACAATAAAAGCCCATGAAAACACATCAGCATTTATAAAACCAGGAAGTTCACAGTACATACAGAATAGTTTCACCTTCTATGATACGTGCTACAAAATACTAAGTATGAAAATACAGATACAGAAATCTAAAAGCACAAAATCAGATGTAATCTGGTCCATAAAGTGCTCAGCCACAGAATGCGTGATGCTGACAAAGCAAGTGAGAAATTAAAAAGTTTGAGATAAAAATTACATAGTACAACTTCTAAACCAGTATTAGCATGATGTGTTTTTCTAAAACTATTCCAGTAGTAGGTGTTCAAATCACTACAAACTACAACCACTGTAAGAAAAGAAACCTTAGTGAAAAGCAGTGTACTGGGCCAACTGTAAGTTGCCTCTGAATATAAAGCAATCTTTAGAAAAAAATTTTAGAGCAACCCACTTCTTCCTCTGTAGCTACTGCCACATTCTTTTGGTCTTCGCCATTCTAGTCGATAACAATGACACCGATGCCTCTGCTGCCATTGTGATAGTAGTGGCAGTGACATCACCATAAATGGCAAGAGAAACCCCAGTAAAAGTGGTTGGAAGCATACCCAGTATGACAGGTCTGTGGGTTCAAGGAAAGATGCCCCCTAATGCAGGAGTGCACACATTTCTACTAGGGTGCACTAACATAAAGCATAAATTGTGCTTTTCACCTGCAATAACTCTTCTTGGGTAATGAGAGGAGGTGAATTGACACAATTGGACCACCACAAACATAAAAAAATAAATAAATCAGACTAAGCCATCTGCAGAGAGCAGATAACTGTGAAGCTTCCCTGATCTACATAACATGAACGTCCAGCAGGAAACATTGAGCTTTCTTGCCACCTTGCAATTACAAAGGGTGAAAATTCATTAGAACGCAGTTTCCTGAAAAGGAGGAATACATCTCCAGCAGCATTAGGACCTTTTTCTGTTAAAGCCATTTCCTTCTTTCAAGCACAGGAAACTTTTCCTTTTTACTCATTTTATTTTATATTAAAATTAAGATTATAGACAGAGTTCTGCACTTAAAATAACATCTGAAATATTTAATTTGGATGCCTTAGCATGAAGCGTTTAAAATGAGCCCATATCAAAGTCCTTCATACACAAATAAGACATTTAAGCACCAAGTAAAAGCCTGTTATTTCGAGCAACAGAACCTGATCCAAAAATTTGCAGGAAGTTGTGTTATATTTACAAAGTGTTGTGATGATCAACAAGCGTAGCTTATTTCAGTTGAAGAGAAAAATGTAAGTCTCAGAATTATTGATTTTCATGGAAAATACCCAATGCATCAATGGGGCTATATAAATAACTAAGAATACTGTTCTACAGGGAAGTGTATTTCCAGTTATTTCATTAGAGAACTAATGCAAAACAGAATGTTTGAAGAGCCTTATTCTTAGGCAGCTCAGCTGTCGGCTTAAAACATGAGGATTAAATTTAAGTGAATGGAAGACAAATCTTGCACCTGGTTCCAAAATAAGATACTACTTGTTCCTTTTCATTAGAGAAGTGATACAACAAGTACTACTGATAAGGTAGCAAAACCTAAACCAAAGAACTGGTATGTTTTTAAAAGTTAACCTGTATATAATATACATTATTTTTGCAGGCACAATTACACTGATAGCTATCAGACTTGAAATACCTTACTATGGTAGTTACGTCCACCAGTTCTGCAAAATAAGGCAGCTAACTTCGGTCAGGGAGAATCCAGTTATTCAGGGAGTTTATCACTCCTCCTTTTCCATCTTTTTAAGCAATAAATAGCCTCTTTATGAGACTCTCCTTTCATGTCACAGATCCTGACACTACTGAGAGCTACTGAATTCTTTTTGTCCTGCAGAAGCAAATGTAGAATTAAACTGTAAAAACCTAACTTTGCTTGGCAGCAGTCATGGTGTTAAACATAGTTGAGAAATTCAACATAAAGGGAAAATCCCAAGCTACTTCAGTAGTTCATACATTTATTTCCCATCTGCACTACATATTCTACATGCAACTTTTATTCCAACAAAGACAGTACATCTGTAATTGTGCTCTTTTTGGTGAACACAGCCCTTTTGCTTGCTCAGGCACACATGCAGCAGCTGCTACTAGATACAGTTCATTTTATTGAAAGAAAATAGCTAAGAGATGTGTAGAAGAGGAAGAGCAATTAAAAGGGTTCATTAGGTCAACTCAAATGGAGAACACTTCAGGTTGCAACACACATCTTTGGTAACAAAATATTTGTGACAGGTATGAGAAAGGAGGTAGCAGCTTGGGTTTTTTCAACTTTTTCTGAATGTCTCATTTATGTTAGCTGGTAATAGTGCTGCCCTTTTCTAAAAACAGTTGTGTACTGACATTTACTAGTATTTCAAAGACTTTTCATTCTTTAATTAGGTTGGATCTTAAACAGACTAAAAACCTAGTGACTAAACACCGAACCCAAGCCTCTTTAATTCGGGAGTCTATTCCAATTTTTAATCTTGCATTTCTGTCCTTGAACTCTCTTAGATGATTCATAACCTTTATAAAACAAAACTGGGAAGAAATAAACCTGTTGAAATAAATGCGATTTTGCACAAGTCTTCCAGTCACAGAATTTTTGCCTCTTTTTGGACTTTCAAAAACAATTAAAATCCCTCCCAGCTTCTTTAATACATACTGAGAAAATAGATGCACAAGTATAACATTTCTTTAGAGATCCACAGTAAACACCAATGTAAAATTCTATATAAACAGATTTAGTGTATTGCATTTCAAAAGCACCTCATTGCCTTTTTATATTGGAATCAATATTGACCTGCGGTATCGTATTCCCTTTGTCCTAACACTGATCTTGTTGCCTGTTTTTCAACTTAAGCTCCACACACGTTTAAGAGAGACGCTGTATAGCACTGCAGGTGGTTAAGATGCTTTTCTTCTGGATTGGTGTATTATTTCCCCTCATCCCCTCACCACAATGACACAGTTCCTCCATCCAAAGGCTCTACAATAGCTCTCTAACACGGCCAGTTTCCTCTCCTCAAACCAAATCCACTCCCACACCTCTCAGCTCCCAGATGGAAGACAGACAGCACATGCTGCAGCCTCTTCCTCAATGGGGACATGAGTATCTCCTCTATCCCACACCTAATATTCACAAACTAAACTGTCTTGAGAATTCCACTCCTCTGTAAAATATAACTGAAATTAGCTGATGCTTTCCAAAATTATTAGACTGAGGGACTTACAGATAAACAGGTGCCATGATCATTAGGCAGAAAATGATTAAATAAATCACTGCTTTTATGACTATGTGCAGAAACACAAAGAGCTTTAGCTGTACTGTCCTACTGTACACATCTGCACAATTACTGGTTAAGCAATTATTTTTGTAATTTTATAGCATTTACTACCCAAAATTTGTTCCATTTGGTTCATTTTACAAGGGGTACTTTATATGGCTCATGAAACATATAGATATACTCTCTCTAAAGGAAAGTACACTAACATTTAAAAGACACAAAACCCCAAAATAATCAATGCAATTTAGTATTTTACTTAAGATTACTAACATCTTGCAAAAACACATTGCTTGGAAAGATTGAACATGAGAGCAAAAGTAACTTTAAAAAAATATAAATGCAGTGTTAGTGTCTAATAAATAAAATAATTGTCTAAAAGACTTCAAACGTATAAAAATTTTCATCTCTTATTAACTCATTTTAGTGTTTATATTCTAAAACTGGGGATTACATAAACTTTTTGGCATACACTATCCAACCTAGGAATTGTAAAAATTTAGAATTCCACAATTTTGTGACTACAAAAGTATGATTAGTGTCAGGAATCCCTAACTCTTTCCTTTATGGCACTTTTTTAAAAATTATCTTCCTATCCTATTTAATTACCATTCCTATTAACATTATAAACAAAGAGATTATCAACAAGCATGTAAAACAGTATCAATAGTCAGCCAAGATATTCCTTTTGCCCAACTGCACACACAGTCACTAAAGGCTTTTCTTCATATGAACATTATAGTCAGCTAAACTTTTGGAGCACAATGAACTCAAAGACATAGCATAGGAAACAAATGGAGACTACAGCTGTAAAAGTCACACATATTCAAAGTTATTAGTAAGTCCTGAAGCATACAGCAAACAACATCTAGAGGTATTGTGTTGGAATTACTGTTAATTAGCTAAGCTTAAATGATGACAAGCTCACCATGACCAACTGGGGCTAGATGGTAACAATCGGGCATCTCCCAATAGCTAGGAAAAACACTATATTGGGGTATGGTCTTTGTAGGTCTGGGGATGGATTCATACAGTTACCTAGAGAAGTGCCCTAAATCATCTTGAACTTCCGCTGCTGTTGCTGGTTTTCCTAAGTCTGCAGCACAAACACAACAGAAGTTTCTTAAGTTCACAAACTGTACTGAAAGGAGGGATGCAGTTCCAAGAAAAGCCTTTCTCTAAAGCAGTGTCTCTTTCACCTTACTGATCATCTTCCATTTCCTACCCTTGATAGCCTGCAAATGTTACAAATGTAACCCAAAGCTACCTAGGAATTGCAGTAATTGGTTTGCAAAGCTGCTCACAGGATTACCCAAGTTTACAGCTTCAATCAAGCTTAAACTTCCCAACTTTCAAATTTTCTGAAATCACCAATGTCACAGCATAAACAAATATTCCATCAACAGCAATCAGGTGGAATCTCAAAATCATGATGGCCATGCACAAGAAAGCTTAGGGATTTTTAACGTTTGACCTGTTCATGCTAAACATTCACCGCTCACCTCCACCGGGTACTGCAGTAATACAACGAAACACAGAATAGCTTGTCAACAGTAACGTATATTTGGAGCAAAACAAAAACTATTTGTGTGGACAGGACTACCACGACACAGTATAAAACAAGTACAATGAAGAACACTACTTCGAAGAGAATCTCCTTATGCGTAGAAATTACCTAAAATACACATCTGTTTTTTCTTCTTTAATGGACTTAACTACCTCAAATCAGTTTTGAAATTTTCTTCATGCTTAGAGTTCACTCAATGTAACTTAATTTTACAGTAAAATAAAACCAACTGAATTAAAGCTAATTCTGAAAGTGAATATAAACTCAAATTTTTAATGTAGCTCAACTAAACCACCTTAAATTAATTCCTCCTGTTAATTTGCATCAAAAGCCTTGAGTATCATTATGTACACAAGGTTTGAGCAATCCCTTTATTTCGAATTATTTCAACAAAGTCAGTCATACATCTTGAAACAGTTCAGCTGAACACAAATAATGTATCTGTGAACTAGCTTCAATTTCTATCATCCTGCATCAAAATTACTCCCAAACAAAAAAAAGACGGGTCATTGTCATAGGTGACTCCCTAGGGAACAGAAGGCCCAGTACGCAGACCAGACCTGCTCCTTATGGAAGTCTGCTGCCACCCTGGGGCCTGGGTTAAAGATATGGCGATAAAACTTCCCACCCTGGTACAGTCCTTAGATTATTATCCATTATTGATTTTTCAGGTAGGCAGCGATGAAGTTGCAACACAAAATCTGAGCACAATCAAGAGATACTTCAGGGCCTTGGGACAACTGGTTAAGGGATCAGGTGCTCAAGTAGTGTTCTCTATCCCTCCAGTTGCAGGGAATGATGAGGGAAGAAACAGGAAGACACAACAGATCAATACTTGGCTCCAAGCCTGGTGTCACCAGCAGGACTTCAGGTTTTTTGATCATGGGTCAGTTTACATGACACCAGGCCTGCAGGAGACAGACAGGGTACACCTGTCTCAAAGAGGGAAAAAGACTCTTACACCGGAGTTGGCAGGGCTCATCGAAAGGGCTTTATACTAGATTTGAAGGGGGAAAGGGATAAAACGAGGCTCACTAGAGACAAGCCTGGGGATAGCATGTCAACGTTTGTGGGATGGTGTGCTAGTGAGGTCCTTCAGTCTGCCATCCCAGTGCAGGTAGGGGATGGAGTGCCATGGAGCAAAGACACAAGGGATATTGATGGGCTAGAAGTCACAGAAGCACCTGGGAATGGTCAGGTAGGAATTAGGGCTTCTCCAAAAACAGTGGTGGGATCAATAGCCCAAGTGAAGTGCATCTACACCAATGCACACAGCAAGGGCAACAAACAGGAGGAGCTGGAAGCCATTGTCCAGCAGGAAAACTATGATATAGTTGCCATCACAGAAACATGGTGGGATGATACGCACAACTGGAGTTCTGCATTGGATGGCTATAAACTCTTCAGAAGGGATAGGCCAGGTAGGAGAGGCCCTGTTTGTTAGGGAGTGTTTTCATTGGCTGGAGCTTAATAATGATGAGAGGGTTGAGTGTTTATGGGTAAGAATCAGGGGGAAGGCCAACAAGGCAGATACCATGCTGGGAGTCTGTTACAGACCACCCAACCTGGGTCAAGACGCAGACGAAATATTATAGAAGCAGCTGGGAGAAGTCTTGCAATCACTACCACTTGTTCTCATGAGAGACCTCAACTTACCAGACATCGGCTGGAAACACAATATAGCAGAGAGCTAACAGTCTAGGAGGTTCCTGGAGTGTGTGGAAGATAACTTCCTGACACAGCTGGTGAGCAAGCCTATTAGGGAAGGCACCCTGCTTGACCTCTTGTTAACAGAGAAGGACTTGTGGGTGATGTGACGGCTGGAGGCCGTCTTGGGCATAGTGATCATGAAACAATAGTTTTCAACTCTTGGAAAAGAAGGAGTGGGATTAGTAGAACTGCCACCTTGGACTTCCACAGGGCAGACTTTTACCTGTTTAGGAAACTGGTTGACAGAGTCCCTTGGGAGGCAGTCCTGAAGGGCAAAGGAGTCCAGGAAGGCTGGATGTTCTTCAAGAAGGAAATCTGAAAGGCACAGGAACAGGCCATCCCCATGTGCCATAAGACAAGCTGGCAGGGAAGAAGACCAGCCTGCCTAAACCAAAAGCTTTGGCTGGAACTCAGGAAGAAAAGCAAAGTTTATGGCCTATGGAAGAAGGGGCAGGCAACTCAGGAAGACTACAAAGAATTTGTGAGGCTATGTAGGGCGAAAAATTGAAGGGCCAAAGCCCAACTAGCACTTAATCTGGCTTCTGATGTTAAGGACAATAAAAAATATTCCTATAAATACATTAACAACAAAAGGAAGGCTAAAGATAATCTCCATCCTTTACTGGATGCAGGGGAAACACAGTGACCAAAGCTGAGGAAAAGGCTGAGGTACTTAATGCCTTCTTTGCTTCAGTCTTTTAATAGTAAGACCAGCTGTTCCCTGAGCACCCAGCCCCTTGAGCTGGACAACAGGAATGGGGAGCAGAACGAAGCCCCCACAGTCCAATGGGAAATAGTTAGCAAGCTAGTACACTGCTTAGACGCATGCAACTCTATGGGGCCAGATGGGATCCACCCAAGGGCACTGACAGAGCTGGTGGATGTGCTCACCAAGCCAATTTCCATCATTTATCAGCAGTCCTGGCTAACCAGGGAGCTCCCAGTGGACGGGAGGTTAGCAAACGGAACACACACCTACAAGAAGGGCCACAAGGAGGATCGGGGGAATTACAGACCTGTCAGTCTGACCTTGGTGCCAGGGAAGGTTATGGAACAGATCATCTTGAGTAGCATCACACTGGACATACAAGACAACAAGGCAACCAGGCCAAGTCAGCATGGGTTTATGAAAGGCAGGTCCTGCTTGACATACCTGATCTCCTTCTATGACAAGGTGACCTGCTTAGTGGATGAGGGAAAGGCTGTGGATATTGTCTACAGGCTTTAGTAAAGCCTTTGACATTGTTTCCCACAGCATTCTCCTGGAGAAACTGGCTGCTCATGGCTTGGATGGGCATATGCTTTGCTGGGTCAAAAAGTGGCCGGATGGCTGGGCCCAAAGAGTGGTGGTGAATGGAGCTAAATTCAGTTGGCAGCTGGTCACAAGTGGTGTTCCCCAGGGCGTAGTATTGGGGCCTGTTCTGTTTGATATCTTTATCAACCATCTGGATGAGGGGATCAAGTGCACCCTCAGTAAGTTTGCAGATGACACCAAGTTGGGCAAGAGTGTTGATCTGCTTGAGGGTAGGATGGCCTTACAGAGAGATCTGGACAGGCTGGATCAATGGGTCAAGGTCAATGGTATGAGGTTGAACAAGGCCAAGTGCTGGGTCCTGCACTTGGGTCACAACAACCCCAGGCAACGCTACAGGCTTGGGGAGGAGTGGCTGGAAAGCTGCGTGGCAGAAAAGGATCTGGAGGTCCTGGTGGACAGCTGGCTGAACATGAGACAGCAGTTTGCCCAGGTGGCCAAGAAGGCCAATAGCATCCTGGCCTGTATTAGAAATAGCGTGGCCAGCAGGACTAGGGAAGTGATCGTCCCCCTGTACTCGGCACTGGTAAGACCCCACCTCAGATACGGGGTTCAGTTTTGGGTTCCTCACTACAAGACAGACATTGAGGTGCTGGAGTGTGTCCAGAGAAGGGCAAAAAAGCTGGTGAGGGGTCTGGAGAACAAGTCTTATGAGGAGCAGCTGAGGAAACTGGGGTTGTTTAGCCTGGAGAAAAGAAGGCTGAGGGGAGACCTTATCACTCTCTACAACTACCTGAAAGGAGGTTGTAGCGAGGTGGTGGTCAATCTCTTCTCCCATTTAACAGGCAACCGGACAAGAAGAAGGGGCGTCAAGTTGCACCAGGGGAGGTTTAGGTTGGATATCACAAAAAATTTCTTCACTGAAAGGGTTGTCAAGCATTGGAACTGGCTGCCCAGGGAAGTGGTTGAGTCGCCAACCCTGGATGGTGACATCTACAGGTTCAAAAGATGTGGAGATGCACTGATGAGGAACATGGTTTATTGGTAACCTGGCAGTGTAATTTTAATGGTTGGACTTCATGATCTTAAAGGTCTCCTCCAACCAAAATGATTCTATGATCATAACTTCTGGTACAAACTTATTAATCAGAATAAAAGTGGGTAGAACAAATACAAGAAAACAGAAGATTCCCTATGACATTTCAGGATTGAACCACTGTCAGTCTAGAGGGAGAAAAATGTCAAAACCAAGGCATACCACTGGAAGCCACGTAAAAACACTGCAGGTCATTTAAAGAGATTAGACTGTAGGTGATCAATAGCAGGTTTTATTTTCACTTTAAGGAGCAAAGCAAGATCATAATACATGGCATAAAAAGTTGAGAAACTTTTCTATTGAGAAAACTGTGACAAAAATTTCACTTCATTTGCAGACTATTTCGAAAAACACAGACCACAGCCCTTCTATAATGGTTACCTCCTCCCTCCACAGCAATTCCAGAAGGCACAAGGTACAGGAGACAAAGAAGGCTAAAGAGCTTACAGAACAGTCTATGAAACGAATGTGATTACCACCCAAACAAGTTATCCTTTGCTGCCCTTTTTCCCATACCCAAGATTTCCTTTTTTCAATTTTATGTCTTTGTATTCTAGTCTGGCTTTGTTCTGCTCTTTTGGGTCTATGTTTCATCAGCTGTCTTTCACAATTCCCAAGGATAAGGCTGAGTTGCGGTGCTAGAAAGCTGCAGCTCAGTTCCTCAGACAGGTGGACATACATACATGCATACATACACAGACAAGCATGCGTACATATAGAGACTGGGGAAGAAGATGGAAGAATGAGTTTAGATACATGCAATCAGTAACTACAACTGGGATTCCCATCATCTTACAGAATAAGGCTTCTGCCGACTCACAGGAAAGCACAACGACAAATGAGTAAAAAGGAAGATAGTTATACTTCCAAAAACTTTTACGAACGCAGCTTTTAGGTGACTGAAGGCACAACACATAAACTTACTATTTTGTGACCTGCCTTCCTCCTGCCCCAACTGCTTATCATTTTCCTCATGTCCATGATTTATGTATTAATCCCATGCTTCCATAAAACATGGTCTGCCCATGCAGATATTTCTGTAGAGCTCTCCTTTTCAGTATGCAACACAAAGCACAGAAAAAACCAAGTCACTTTGCATTTGACAGGACTAAAAATTACCATCAAGCTAACACGGCAACTACCCTACACTGCACTGAACAGTGCCTTTTAGTACCAAAGAAGTAGAGAGTCTATGACAACAAATACTAAATTGCATATATTCATTTCCCCTTCTCTCTTCTCACCCACCCCCCACCCTTTGAGAGAGAGGGAAGGAATAGAGGACCACTATTGTGCTCATGCAATCAATGATTTTGCATTTCTCACTATTTTTCTCCCAAAAATCACAGAGTGTTTGAGGTAGGAAGTGATCTCTGGAGGTTATCTTGTCCAACCTCCTGCTCAAGCAGGTTGCCCAGAAACTGGGGGCAGAGGGTGGGGGGATTAAAAAAAACACAACAAAAAAAAAAAAAAAAGAAAAATCGATGTACTCCAACTGAATACAGATTACTCTTTAGCAGTAATCTTTATTATACCTGGCATATAACTACCTGACTTGCTGTGCAGCAAAGTAAATCCAGAGACAATTCAACCATTTAGACAAGATTTTTTGTTAAACTGAGGAAGAAAGTATTACCCAAAATCTGGGGCTCCCTATTCCAAAAATAAAAGCGTAAACAATCCATTGAGCAACATATTGACAAAATTAATATTTTCAACAATTGCAAAATACCGTATTTTTTCAATTCCTCTAAAAGCACACATTTTCACCATTTTCATTTTAAAGAAAACTAGTAAGACTTTTAGATTACAAATGCCCCAAGGAAAGTTGTGTCTAACATTTCTAATCTTGACATTGATAGTAACAAAGCAGAAACTTTCCCTGAAGTTCACGACATTAACCTCTTCAGACAAAATAAGTTCCAATTAACACATAACCACACACCAAGAGTACATACAGCTAAAAAAGTCATCACAAGGTAAAAGAGTACCAGTAACCCAGAAAGTGAACTGAATTCTGCAAAGAATTAAGTCTACACTTAAGTTTGCTTGTTCCCAAAGCTATTCCACATTGCATTTTTCACTTTTGGCTTTTAATCCTAATCATGTATTTCTTTGATGGAAGGCAGAAACTAAGTTACTTGCTTGAAGAGAGTCGACATGTACACTCAATAGTCGTATTTTAAAAAAAAAAAAATCCCTTTTACTGTAAGTAAGAAGAATAACAAACAAAAAAACCAAACCCAACACAAACCACCAGAGACTTTTTAAATCCATCTTGCAAAAAGAAACGGGTATCTCAACATCTCCAACTGGAATGGTCTTTTAAAACAAAATTAGAAATATTCATAAAGACTGAGACACTTTTTCCTGCATGATTAGTGGACACAAAGTCTTCACTATTCTATTCAGAGATTCATGGAACTGGAAAAGACTCAGCTTCCAGCTTTAAGTGCCAATACTTGATAAATGCCAGAGGCTTCCTATTCTTGCTTTGAGAAATATGAAGACCTTTGGTTAAATACGCTCTCTGCAACCAGATGAAGTGGATGAACTGGAAACACTGGATCCAAGGACCTAACTTCTCTACTTCTGCAGTTAGACTGTAGCTACAGTTGAGTACCACCACTACAGTTATTCAACCAGGATAAAAAATATGTACGTTCATTCCTACAGAACACATCTCCAAGCAACAAAGCCATTCCCTTTTTAATTGCAGAAAAAAAAGTAATAAAATAGTTGTGCACTATCCTAAATTGCTAGTCTGCATTACAACAGTTTAGATATAAATTTTCTATTCTATTTTGTTGAACTTTCATTTACTACACCTGCAGAGTCTTACTGATGATAAACTACCTTGAATAGTACATGATGCATTACAAGGCTGAGCCTTAGACTTAAACATAACATGACATTATCACTTCAAGATGTTATCAATCACTATCTAATCAAAGCTACTTCATCAGCTATTTCCATTGCACTTGCCTCCTGTTTCTCTTCTTTTGGAGAACATCCTATACAGTTTGCGAATACGAAATTAAAATAGAAAGGGTAAAATCTTAACTACAATGCCTGCAACTTTGCTATGATCAGTAAGAGAAATGAAGGGCTCCAATAAGATCAAACTATTTCCAGTAAGGTCCCCTGTAGGACAGATGAAAATCTACCCATTCCTAAGATTTCTCCTTTTCCAGTAACACGCCTCTCAGATCACTAAATACAATGCCTTTGATCTGCTGAAGTAACCATTATTAACACTCAGCATACAGACTCCCAAGCAAAAGTTTTACTCCCCAAGCCTTACAGGAACAAAACATTTTGGCCAATTGCTCAGTTCTTCCAAAGTAACTTTTCCTGCATGTGATATGCGTGAAACTTTTTTGCTGGTTCCAAAGCAATGGTTGCAGCCTTAGTAACTGTTGTAGATGTATATGGCTGCTTGTAATGACCCTCTGATTTCCCCGTACTGACTTCCCTCAATTCAGTTCAGTCTTCCAGCAGGACTTCGCAAGTGAGTACCTTCTCCCAAAGGATATTACTGTTATCTGTCACACAAAAGTTGACCGTAGACCATCCAAAGCTTGAATGATACTGAAATTTCATTCTAGGCTAAACAAACAAACCAACCGTCCCAAACACAAACACAGCGAATGAACACACACAACCACCCCCCAAAAAAAACCCAACCACAAAACCAACATTAAGATATTGTTTCTTAGAAACACCTTTACTACATGTCGGTCGCTCATGAAAAAAAATGGAAGCCCTTCAGAATTACTCCTTGACACAAATTTTAAAGGTAGATAGAAAAAGGACTGGAACTGCCACAGCTCTAGAGCTGACTCCAGCTTCTCAGTTCAGAAGGCAATTTTTGGTATCCAGCCTTCACAAACCATGTAAAACCTCTAATACAAGTGCTGTTTCAATGTCCAGGATATTATGTGAGACAGACAATCTTGGAAAGCTGTAAGCAGTCAATCACTCCTGTGAAATTTCCATTATGTTTTTCTACTTTTTTGGAAGCAAATTTAGTAAGAAAGACCTCACTGCTTATTAATACATAACAGACAAAAAGGGTTTCTAATATTAAAGGAAAGTTGAATTACACTGCATATCATACAAGAACAAATTCTAGCTGGAAATGAATTTAAAAAATTTGAGGAAACTGGAAAGGTTCACATTACCAGTCTCTAAAGTGACAATTCCTTCTGTAGTCATTTAGGGCACAGTTCTACTTTCAAAAGCATTTAGAAGACCTAACTTACCTTTTTTCCCAAAATCAAGAATGACTATGCTTACTATATCAGTAAGTACAAAATTTAGAGTATAACCAGTTATAAAGCAGAATTTTTATCAAATGTTAAGCTCCAATGAAATATAACAAAACCCAAGGTAAGTTTCAACAGTTCAACAGCAATGTTTTTTCAGCATTGTTCATGAGAAACACTTTGCGACTTTCCTCAGTTTTCATGAGTTATCAGTGAAATTGGGCATAAATCTAAATCCAGTTTCTTGTTATCATATTGATTCCTTAGAATGAAGTATGAATGCAGACTGCATACGTAAGGACTGCAGGAAGTGGCCTTTAAGCTCAAAGCATTGTTCTTCCTCTGTGGCAGAAAGCTGCCATCACAATTTCCACTGACACATCTAAGAACTTTAAAGTTGCCCCCAGTAACTTACTGAATACTTAATGGCTTTCCAAGGAAATAGGAGTGAAAAAGATATTTTTAATTAGTAAAATTAGCACACGTGAAAGGATGTATTTTTTAAAAATCACCACATCCATAAAGCTTCCTATATATGCTAATACAAAAGCCTTAAAAGTTAAAAGGTGATAAAATATCTAGGCAATAAATTGCCACTTCTGAAATATATGTGGGACAAGAAGCAGATTTTGCATTTCCTGGCAGTAAAATATATGTGAAAGATAAGTTATTGAAGTCAGGAAGTAAAGCTATAAAAGAATTTTGTAACAGATAGCTGGCACTTACCAGTTGTGATGCACAATGCGACTACGTTTTTCTGTCTTAAGGGAATTGGGTATTTTAAAAAAAATCATAGAATCCTGTAATGTTTAAGGTTGGAAGGGACCTCTAGAGGCCATCTAGTGCAATGCCCCTGTTCAGAGCAGGGTCAGCTACAGCAGGCTGCTCAAGGCTGTGTCCTCTCAGGTTTTGAGTAACTGCAAGAATAGAGAATCCACAACCTCCCATATTTCAATGTTTGATCACCCTTAAGTCAAACAGGTTCTCCTTTAAATGGATTTTCTTGTATTTCAGTTTGTGTTCATTGTCTCTTGTCCTGCCACTGGACATCACTGAGAAGAGTTTGGCTCCATCATGTATCTTAGCAACCTATTGATAACATCCCTCTGAACCTTCTTTGCGTCAAGCTGAACAGTCGTAGCTCTCCAAGATTCTCCTTAAATACAAGATGCTCCAATCCCTTAACTATCTTCATGGCTCTTCACTAGACTCACTTCAGTATGTCCATGTCTTTCTTGTGCTGGGGAGCCCAAAACTGAACCCAGCAATCCAGATGTGTTTGACCACTGATGAGCAGTGCAGAAGAAGCACCACCCTTGACCTTCTGGCAACGCTCTTCTTAATGAAGCATAGGATGCTGTTTGCCCTTCTTTGCCACAGGGAACATCACTGCCTCGTGTTCAACTCCATCCACCAGGTCCTCCAGGCCTTTTTCTGTCAGCCTGCTTCACAGCTGGGTGGCCCTCAGCCTGTACTGTTGCATGAGCCTATTCACTCCCAGGTGACAAACTTGACACCTCTCCTTGTTGAACTGATTCACATTTCTGTTTGCCCAGTTCTCCAGCATGTTGAGGTCCCTGTGAAAAGCAGCATGCTGATTTGCTGTATAAACCACTCCTCCCCATTTATCTGCAAACTGGCTGACAGTGCACAGTGTCCCATTATCCAGGTCATTAATGAAGATGCTAAACAGTACTAGCCCCAGTGTCAACCCCTGGAGTACACCATTGATTACTAGTTTCCAGCTGCACTTTATGCCACTGTTCACAATGCCTTGAGCCCAGCAGTTCACCCAGTTTTTAATCCACCTCATTGTCTGCTTATCTAGTCTGTACTTCATTGATTTGTCTGCCAAGGATGTTATGGGACACAGTGTTGAAAGCCCTACTGAAGTAAAAAAATGAACACGCCTTCATCCACACTGCTAGTCATGTTATCATAGAAAGTAATTTGGCTTATTAAGCATGATCTCCCCTCCATAAATCTATGCTGATTACTCCTGATCACCTTCCTGTCCTTCATGTGTTTGGAAGTAGTTTGCAGGATTAGAATAATAGAATTGTAGAATGGTTTAGGTTGGAAGGGACCTTAAAGATCATCTAGTTCCAATCCCCTTGCCATGGGCAAGGACACGTCCTATTAGACCAGATTGCTCAAAGCCTCATCCAACCTGGCCTTGAACACATCTGGGGTGGGGTGTCCACAGCTTCCCTGGGCAAGCTGTTTCAGTGCCTCACCACCCTCATAGTGAAAAATTTCTTCCTAATATCTAATCTGAATCTACCCTCTTCCAGTTTGAATTAGATTAGTTGCTGCATCACTTTCCCAGGGACTGAGGTAAGCTTGACTAACCTTTAATTTTCCAGATTCCTCCCTCTTGCCTTTCTTGAAGATACGAGGGATATTTGCTTTCTTTCAGTCCTCTGGTGCTTCCCCCAATCACCATGATCTTTCAAAGATGATTGAGAGGGGTCTCACAATGACATTGGCCAGCTCACTCAGCACTCTGGTGAGCTTGTCAGCCAGTCAGTCACTGGTGTCAGGAAGTCTTTGTCAATAAACTCTAGAAACCTCCTAAATTACTTGTCCCTACTACGGTGTCCCTCCAGCAGATACTGTGGTGGTTAAAGCCCTCTGTGAGGACCACGGCCTGCGAATGTGAGGATTCTTCCAGCTGTCTAAAGAAGGCCCCAGCTGGTACTTCTTCCTGACTTTTTAAATTCAAGAATTTCGTAAACATGAAAAGTATTACTACAGATGGTGCTTTTGAGTGTGTAACTTACAACAGACTTCGAATTTTATCTAGAATGACCTGTAAGAGACTTCATAATAGAAATGGGTGATGAAGGAGAGGTAGGCAGTTAAATTAAATCCTCAGTGTTATGAATAACATAAAACATATAAATACATTTAGCCTTCAGATAATGGCAGCACTGCTAAGTCCCATATAGAAATATCAGGAAACCAAAACCACCTCCAGTTACAGAAGAATTGACTATCAGATGACAGATGACTATCTGAATTTCACATCACCATTAGAGTCTTGACAAGAACTGTAAGACAGCTTCCCATTTCTTAGCACATTTTATTGTCAAATACAGGAGTCTATCCAAAACACAGGAGCTGCTTCAAGCAGTGCAACTAATGACAAGGATTTGGTGGCATTCATCTGATAGTTTTGAAAAGAATGAAGATCAAAGAACAAACTGAAAAATGCAAATTATCAAGAACAGTCTCTCAGGGGACGCACAGCGGTCAAAACTGCATAGATCTTTCAAAAGGCCCTGAAAGACCTTGTGATTTTTATACCACCAAATTCTACTTTCAATATCTGAGACAGCAGCTTAAATGTCCATTAAAACATAAAACTAATAAACATGCAACTATGATACTCAGAAACCAAACTCTACAACTCATGAAGATTCCAAGTTATGGCATTTTAACTGCAAGAATTATGTAAACATGAGAAGTATGGCTACAGATGGTTTTTGTGAATATATAAATTACATACAACTGATTTCAAATGGTTTCTAGAACAACTTGTAAGATCCTTTGTAACAGAAAGTGGTGACCCAAGCAGTGGGAGCAAATCAATTTAAAGCTGATTAAGGCACAAAAAAACCTGAAGAAAGAGGAGTAAATGATCAGAGCTTAGCATAGACACTCATCAGGAACTCAGCAATACTTTCAAATGCATTATCAAAATCTGCCACACATCATTTCCTCATCTTCCTTTAACCACATCATTCAATATCACATGTCTTTCCAAAACTCAAAAACTGGCAGAATGAGCACTGGAGATCAATACAAAAGAACAATAAGAATCAAAAGCACTCTAAGTTATTTCTATAAACTAATGATTAGGAGGTTAAAGTGAGGGAGAAATGGCCTATCCTTCATTGCTAAAATCTGCCAAAGTTTCCCTCTTTCACAGTCCACAGCTGAAGAGCGCAGAACTTCCTACTCTGTCTTTACCTAGTACAAATAAATACAAACTAGGGAAGAGAGATCCATCATTACAAAGTGTTCAAAAAAAGAAAAAGACAGGCAGTCAGGAAGTAACCAGTTTTCCTCTGATTACTGCTTCAGTCTGCATTTAAGCTTTTATCAAAAAAAAAAGACACAATTCCCTAGTTGAACATCTTCTGTTAAGAGCATATTTTTTATATATTATGTATCAATTCACTACAGAAATTACTCGTCAGCAAAAGCTGTACCTTTACTAGGACCACCAAAAAACCACCACAAACTTATAAATTCATAATAGATGCATCCGCAAAAGTTTTTAGTGCATAGTCCATCTTAGTAAACTATATGACACATTAATATTTTCTCCTTATCTGAAATACTGCTTTCCATTAGGAAATCTAATTTTACAAAGCAAGGAAAAATGAAGGCCAAAATAAACAAGTTATAGCCGTGAGGAGAAATTTAGTATATATAGAGAGGGTATGTTTAGATAAGCCTTTGCAGAGGTAACCACTTACGCAAAAAGTGAAATGCAGTGGGGAACTGCAATGTGCTTATTCCGTAACAAGTAAGAGGATCAATTAAATGGGTTAAAAGCTAACAGTGCTGCTTTAATTCATTACTAAGCTAGAAAAGCAAATGTTACACATTACTGAAGGAGCTATGAATGAAAAGGTCATATAGTTGCATTTAAATCTGCAATTTTTTAGTGTTCTTTCACATACCTTAATTTTGAGAATTATCAGATCATAAATTCATGACTAAACTACTGTTAGGGTACAGCAATATACTACAACAGATTTTTAAAACTTGAAAGATAAACACATACTGAAATAGGAACTTCCACACATGCCCTGAAAATTAGTAATGAAAGTGTCTCCTGAACCATCAGCTGCAATAGGAACAGTTTTCGCTTTCAGCTCACCAATGCACATACATAAACTACAAAAAGCCAGTACAGACTTATTGGTCCACAGAACAGTTTTGGTACAGCTACCACAATCCAGCAGCAAAGAAGTAGCAAGGACAGAGAAGAGCTGGAAAATCAGTCAAAAAACTGCCCAAAAAAAACCCTACAAGAATACCCTGCCATCCATCACCTCTTTATCCTCTGTTTTATACTTGCATACCCAAATGTTTAATATTTTGCTCTACTAATCATTCTCTGTTTTGCAGTTGAAATGGCTAAGTTGGACAGAAAGCAAGGATTTTTTCCTGTAAAAGTTAATATAATAGGTGGAGGAAATGGTAGGGAGAAGTGTGCAGGAACTTCAGAAAAAAACACAGTTAAAACAGAGAGGGAGGTATATATGACGTGGAGACGCAGGAGCAGGATCAGCAGGACCATCAGATTTCTCAGAGATGTTTGCTTTTGAGAATGTACCATTGTTCCAGAAGATCTCAGCTGCTTCATATTTGAAATTGAACACTTTGTGTATCTTTACCCTTAGCGTTCTTATTGCCTCCTTCTGAACGAGTATGTTAACGCTGCCATCATCAATGGCATGATATATATGACATATATGACATGACCTGATAGAGAAATAAGATAAATCACATCAGTAAGAGATGAAGACTGAAAAAATGGGTAACGGTCAGTCATTCTGTAATTCATAAGGTTACACATCTCTCTCACATTAATTCTTACTGGAAAAAACATTTCACTCTATTAAATGACTAATTTTTCCACTTTTCAAAAATGTCCTCAATAGATAGCAGGATATGTCTGCAGTGGAGAAAATACAGCATAGCTACCACATAAAAACCAGTCCTTAGTTCAATTAATAATGCATACTACTAGTCTTATAGTCAAGAATTTAGCAAGAGAAAGAACACACAGAGGTCAATTTGTTTCCTCTTCAATTTCTGTTGAAATGACAGAAAGGCTGCTGCTGAACACTACAACATACAAACAATCCTGCAGTTTCTTTAAAGCACACAGTATTTTAAAAATGCAAATTTTGTATGGCTGTGCTTTCTAGAAAGAATCAGGGTACTTTGAAACTGTTTTAAAAGCAGCAGTTCTGGCTAATTCACCATCCATGTTTTACAAGTTGTCTCCAAGAGGTATAAAAGCATGAACATATACTGCATACCTCCAAGCAATAAAAACAATTTCTTTATCTTTCAAATAAAGTATCTTGCTTTAAAAGCATTAATTTATAAAAGCCATCCCTTTTCCCCACCAAAATAAGGTAGGTTTTTGGGGGGGTTTTGGGGTGTGGGTTTTTTGGTTTGTTTGGTTGAGGGTTTTGTTGTTGTTTTTTTCTGAAATAAGCTCTCTCTCTGGTGTCTTCCTCCCAAGCCAGTGACTCATGTGCTGTGCTAAGATTTTTTTCATATCAAACTTCACACTGAAGTATCACTCATTTGAGAAATTTACTACTCACTTTGCAAGAAAAATGTTCCTGCAACCAGAAATTCTGTGTACCTGGTCTCACTGAAATTATCATAAGGTACATGTATTGCACAAGGTGTTATTTCACACAGGAAAGCAAGAAGGAGGAAGAAAAGGACAGGAAGGACAGACTGATTAGAAGATGGTAAGGAAGCATCAAATCCTACAAGTCTCAGACTCCTTCAGTAACAGAATCTACTACTTTCTGTTCTCCTGCCTCACAAGTGCCAGACTTCTTCCTGATGAATTCTTACCACCAATACCCTCTCAAGCCTAGACAGAAGAAAAAAAAGGAGGAAAAAAAAAAAAAAAAAAAAAAAAAAAAAAGAGAGAAAGATAATACTGTCCGGATGGTAATGCTGTCAGAATGAAATTATGAGACAAACTGAAATGGTACATGGAGTAAGTTTTACGTGGCTTCTTCTGAGGTAGACATCCATTGTATCATTATAGCTATTGCAGGAGCTAAACTTGATGAGCTGGGTGGCCCCCACCAATTCCATGTCACCCTAATTTCTTGGACAAATTACACAAAGTGAAAGATAGTTTTCCTTGACTATCGAACCCAAATACACTGTCATTATACAACTGAATATTTTAAAGGTAACTGAACATTTTAAAGGTAACTTTAAGAACTTCTCTTGGTCTTCCACCTCTGCTGAGACATCGTAAACTTCAAGCGTGAAATTTACTTGTGCACTGTACAATAAGGATCTTTCAAACATCCATGAGGGACAGAGAAAGGATTGTGAATGATGACAGCAGTCTGGCAGGAGTATGTAATGCAAAAGGCTATGGGGAACACTGCTGTAACAAGGATTAGGGTATGTTCAGAAAAGCACAGGATACTGTGGGGCTGTGGACAGCTAAAGGACAGCAATAATAAATTCAGCATTTCTATGTTGCATGATAAAAATGCATGAAAATCACATTCACACTCCCCCCCCCCCAAAATAAGAGGTTTTCAACCTCTCATTTAAATGGACTGAATTACAAAACTAAACCAATATAGCTGGAATAAATTAAATCACTAACATGTATTTGCAGGTGTAGATGTTGACAGTTTTATACATTCTCTCCCTTCCAGCACGGGATGATTTTTCATGGAGCGGTGAACGGCTTTACCCATACAGTAACACCCTAGAGCAGCATTTAAACTGGACTATGTGGCCCATTGTACCTGTGTACTTACTACTGGAGAACACAAGCTTATACCACCACCTTGAGGTTTTATTTACACTTATTTTCCACAACTGAAAGGGCTTAACTTTGCAGGAAGAGAAATAAAAAATAAAATTTAAAAAAAGACTCAGTTCCTTCCTAGTGACCTGAAAGCACTATGACTCTTCACACTGAGCAGTTCACCCAGTATCACCTGAATAGAGGTTTACATGCCTAACCTCCAAGCAAAGGGTTACGTATCTCATTTAAACTGCAAAAGAATTTTTGCTTCTTCTGTGGATTTAAGAAAAAAAAAATCTAAACTAAAACTAAAAATCTAAACTCTTAGAATAGGTAATATATTGAACAGTCAAAACAAATCCATAGCAGAAAAAGAATGTAAACAGTATCTGGAATAAAGAACCTCTCTGCAATTAAAAGTCTGTTTCTTAGGAAATACTTGAAAGACAGTTTCAAATAGTGTTATGAGGTGAGCTTACACCTTTTAAACCAGCATCTAATGAAGAGCTTCAAATTGCCTCACCTTCAGTATCAAAGGAGATGGGTCTGGGGGCTTCTAGCACGGGTTTCAGAAATTGAAAAGGGTATAAGGAGGTAGTGATGCAAGACATGCATCTACTATGGATGTACATTTTCATTTTAATTAATTTTTATTTAGCTTCGGAAGTTCACAGGAAGGAAGTAGCATGATTTCAATGTTCTTCTCTCAAAGGTCTTCAAACCCTTTGTTAGATAAAACTGCGTGAGAATAAATTCTAAGTGTAGGCCATGACAAAACATGCATTACCTAAACTATATTCAACTGAAGTTTTTTCTGGCCAACAAGTACAGAGGAAAAACAAGGAGCTTCTTTCCAGAAACACCTACCATGTGCCCCTTCCATGTCACCACAAACACACTTGCATAGATCCATGTAAGCATATTAAAAATGTTTCTACACATGTATAGTGTAACACCCTCCAGCAGCTATCTTTCCTTCCTTATGCCTGTATTGAACATCATAGATCTTCAAAACATCACCATGAGACTAAGTGAAAATATTCACATACACCTTCTACAGTGCTGACTCAAAAAGCTTACTGACTGCAAACAATTTTTTAAAGTAAGACTTTATGCAAAGAGGCAAGCAAAAAATCTGCAGTATGTATTATGCAGGAAAGAAACTGCTGTCCTTAAGGAGAGTCTAAAGTGTCTTCAAATGCACATGGCAAGTTCTCACAATTTCCTTTTTTGTTAAAGAATAACGTCACAATTACTGGCCATAATCCAGAGGCACTCAGGCTCAGTATGCTTCCTTTGCTCTACGCAGGGAAGCAACAATGCAAACTTCATCAAGACAGTGAAGCCATATATAAAAGAACAGTGAGCAGAAAAACTCTCTGCAAAGGCTTGCCACAAAGATGAGAGGGGGAGGAATGTGTGAAGCAAAAAAGAAATCAAATCCACTATTTTCAATTTTAACATTTCTACTTACTCCATCTAAAACAGGGCTTTGGCTTAAACAGAGTAGATATTTGCTCAGTGAACTACTTCAGTTTCTTAATTTTTTAACAAAATCTAATCAATAATTTGAGAGGCAACAGTAACTTTTTACAGATCATTTGGAAAAAAACAAAACAAAACTCAGAAGTCTACTAGAATATTTTCCCACAATAAGCTGTGATTTGATGAAAACACTGATCACCAATAGTTTAGAAAATAAAATTGCTCACTTTAACAGAGCATTGGTTATATTGGCAAATAACAAAATCAAAGATCAAAAACAATCTCACTGAAGTCTTTGACTAATGATACTGACTCAGTTATAATAATGTGCCTTTCAAAAAGAAGGATGTCTCAGAACTCATTTAATTTTATGACTTACAATACAAAATTATTTTGTCTCAATGTTCACGTCAGCTGATATGTAATACATATACAATTACTTAATTGCACATAAGTGAAACTTCTCCAGTAATTCTGGGTGGACATACAAGGCATTTAAACATTTCAGAGTAATATTACTATCCTTCTGAACACTGAAACAGAATTAGTAACAATCATGAACAGCCAGGATCTCGGTGTAAGATTTCTTCTGAGAAGCTGAAACTTTTATTATAGCTTTTCCGTATAACTAACATCTTGTCTTTGAAAATCTCTATTAAGTGGATGATAGGTCCTTCAATTTTTTTATTATCTACTTGAGTTCAATTTCCCACCAAAGCACTAATCGATTCAGTACCTCACCTGATAAAGCATGTCTTATAAGAGGGGAAATTAAGTGTCTTCTCAGGTTTGATGCTGATCAACTTACAGTAAACTTCATTATACCTCTTTCAGGTATCAATTATCTACAGATTAATAAAACATTAAATTCTTTCCTCTTCTGAAGAGACAATCCCCAGGAATCTTGTTTTAATAAATGCCCATCCTAAAAATCACAGTATTGGCTCCTTCTCCTGGAGAATACCATCTAAATACCATTTCAGATACAGTTCAAATGCATAAATTCAGATAACCACTTATGACAGCATTAAAAAAAAAAAAAAAAAAAGAATAGTCTGTATGTGCTAAGTAGTCCAGATAAAAACTATGCATGATCCTCTGACACTTTATCTTACACACTTCCTGCTGGTTTCAGTCGGGAGTCCTGCCTCAGAAAGCTAAACAAATACTGGCCCTTGCAAAACTGAAGCATATCATAGTTCTGTGGTTGTATAGTTTTGTTATGGTTTTGGGGTTTTTTTAATCTAACTACTCGATAATCCCAGATTCAGTTTTAAATGTTAGCTACAGGGTTTCTGGATGCAAAGAACTACACTGTCAGCTACTAGACTGTTGCTTTGTATGACCTGTACAGATACTGAGACACATTACCATTTCTTTTTAGCTGTGGACACAACTATTTTACAAATTATTCTGTATTTTTGACATTGTTCAGCAATACTCTGCACAATTTATAAGAAACTACAGAACTGACAAGTAACCAGCACTGAAAATTTTATGTTTTTCCTTTTTATGGGATTACTAAGGACTAAACAAAAAACAGTTGAACTTTTCGACCCTGTTAATACTGTTTTTCTCGTTTGTCCCTCTTAGTTACTGCAGTTGTTGCAGTGAAGGTCTGTCCTTCATCTCAATCTGTGTGGACTGACTGTTGTTTCCATGTAGAATCTCCCTCAAGATTAAGTTACTTAACTGCATCAATTGTTACCTTGAGAATGTTCAGTTTAGTTCGCACACACTTCTTTCTTTTGAAAACATTTTAGTAACTTTGTAACTTTAAATGAACTTTAAGTAAATCAGTAACATAATATTTAAATACAGTAACTAATGTAACATTTAAAAACAATAATTCAAGTAAATTAGATGCAATCTTCTCACCATCTAAACTTACACATACAACATGCAAAAGGTATACAATCATGGATGATGACAGTCTATGTTTTTCATGGTGATTGTTTTAAAAACAAAACTTTCAGTTTGCTTGCTTACTATTTTAAGACCACAATGCATAGGCTACCTATTTTACACATCATGAAGTTTACACTAATGCTAACTCACACAGTTCTAGCTGCCTGATCACAAGCCAAAACTAAGGCAACTAACGCAGCTCAACTTTTTAGAAGTTGGGAGGAATTTATGGTGGAAAAAAATAAAGACTAAACTTGCACACTTTGACCATAAAATTGAACGTCACTGGCAATAAAAATCCCCAGTGGGTATCCCAGAAAGATTAAAAACTAACAAAAGTTATGTCTAAATCAGTTCAGAATATCAGGAAAACATACAATCTACACATAATAATGAGATCCAGAAAGGCATTTTTTTAAAAATAAAATGGTAACAGTGTTGCAATTTGAATATTCTAAGATAACTAAAGGAAGATTTCAAAAATATAGTGTAGCATTATCATGCTGGAATGGAAAAGCAGTGCTTCATTTCCAATTCCAGCTTGCATAACAGCTACATCTCATTTAAACCATGGACGGCACAGATGATAATGACAGTGATAAGTATCTACCAATGCTTCTTGAAGATTTTGGACATGATGGGAACCACTGTTGAAGAATCCAGTTTTTTAAGTCATCTGCTCCTCCTCAAAGTCAGATATTTTACTTTTCCATTGCACAGTCAACATATCTCTCAATCATCACCTTACAAACGCCACAAAATTCATTCTTGCTCAAGCTACATGCTGGGAAGTATTTTCAACATTATGAGAACCTGCAGCACTTGATTTTTACAAAAAACACTACACAAAGAGTAATAGAGAAAGACAGGCAAGTCAAGGCAGTTTGCCTTATAAACTGCCCTTTGCTACCGATGAAAACTGATAGTAGTTACTTCCACAGATGTAAAGGTGAATGGAATTTTTATCATTCTAACAGCTATTGAAGAACTTAATTCAAAAAAACCAACCAACCAAACAAAAAAACTTATCAAATTGAGCAGAAGCCTGTATGTAAAAAAGTAACCAGAATAACAGTAATTAATGTTTTCAAAATTTGGGTCAGAAGTGTTTCTCAATTATAAACATAATTTTATCACAGACTACAAAGGATTTTTTAGTTTTTAGAAAGCAAGCATGTGAGAATTTAAACACTATTTCAGCTCTGCAAAACTGCATCCAGGTTGGGGGTATGGAGAATTCTTTTAAGTTTTCAAGTGTACCTCCTGGTAACAAAGTAGCCTAAAATTGCAAGGTTTGGCCTCTCAAAGTGGTCTCTCAGTATTGCCAGAACAGCTTAAAACAACTACCATTTAAACCCGTATCTGAGAATTCTGGCACACTTCATAGTCCAAATATTTTGTCAGGGATGGAAAGAAATACGGCATTATCATCAGGAGCTCTAGATATGACCCATAAACACTTTCTCTGTTTCTCTCCCTATCTCCATACAGGGAGATAGAAAGAGCAAAACAAGCTGTTGTACATGCAGCAGAACTAAGGAGAACTTGTTTCATGCAGCTTTGTATCCTACTTCATACTAACTTGAACTTTACCCTTCAACCCTTACCTATCAGGTTATAGATATACTATACATATATAGACACACAACATCCTACCAATTCAGTGTTACGTGGATGCTAGTCAATGCTATAAAGTGAAGTTATGACTGATTTTATTCTGAGATGACATGGCAGGGAGGACTTATTAGCGCTTATACCACATTCAGCCAAGACGATCTTCATGAAGACTGCAACAACAAACTCCCTAGAACTTAAGACTTGCACTCGTCTTCCAGATAGAGCTGATACTGGCACAGAAGGTTCAGGATTTGGTACAACTGTGTTTCTTCCTGTAAGATATCAAGCCAAAGCATTGCACAGCACTCACAATCTTAAGAAACGTTTATCAAGAGATACGGAAATACTACAGAAAGTAACATATGATAGTAAGTTGAATATACCAGCAATTTAACTCAGAGTTGGAGGTGACATCAAATCCCTGATTCAAGAGAAGAGGGCTCACAATGAAATGCTGTTGCAACTTAGCAAGTCATCAAATGAGGGTGGTATAACCAACAGTAACCTAGAATATTAAAGTAATATATTCAAAGTCTTATTCAATCTGTATTCATTTGTAGCTTTACTTCACTGATACAACTGAATCTGCCTGTATGAACTTCTAAATTTTGCAAACCTAGAAGTTTTGTCTAGTTTCACATGAATTTTATAAACTTCAAGAACTTTAAATATTTATATTTCTTTAACTGCCAAACTTAAAAGTTTTTCTTCCAAAGCAGTTCCAAATAATTTCCAACTAATCAAAAAACTTCTGTGGAAAAAGGCACAATAGAATCAGTTAGCACTCTGAAAGTTTTCATGCTTTGTCTACTGCCAGGGACAGAAATTGTGTACTGCTGACTACAAGTGGTTCCAACAAAATGAGTAATACTATCTGAAACTTCATTATATTAACACTGAGTAAAGAATAACGATACAGCCAAGTATCATGATGCCATTCACTCTACTAAGTTATTGGGATAAGGGAATTGGAGAAGTGTCTTCCACTCCTCAGCTGAGGAGCTCTGACCTTGCTGGGGAAAAAAGGAAAGATTCATCACCAAGTCCTTCACCTTTGTTATAGGGCTGCAGTTCAAGGTGGTGATAAAACTCTTGTGTTCTCTGATTTTCATATAATACTGGTTTCTCTGTCATAACCAACCTATTCTTCAGCTTCCAGCATTTGGACTGAAGTCACAGCAGAAGAATGAGGCTCCAAACTGCACTAGAAAGACCATGGTTCCTTTTTTTGGCTATCAATTAATTTGCTGTATGATTCTGACCTAGTCAAATTCACCCCTTGGTGCTTCAGTTACTCAAATTTGCACAGAAACGGAATGGTACACCTGCTCAAGGCTCTAGGCACTTCTGCCATAATCATAGAACCACAGAATAGTTTGGGTTGGAAGGGACCTTTAAAGGTCATCTAGTCCAGCCCCAAGATATAAAGGAAACAAAATACAATACCCCTCAGCCTCCCTTATTCCTTCCACACACATTTCTAAAACCTATCAAACACGGCCATTCACAAAAGCATTCACAAACAAATGTTCCGTCTGAAAAGTCACGAAGACATACTAAAACTATTCTGGATTAGAAATGAAAGTGTGAAGCCTTTTCCTTTGAAACAAAAAAATACACCTTAGCAACAGAAATAGTTTTGGTAAAGAGAATAACTAATACAATATGCATTTAGAAAGTAAGCTTTCCAAAACAGGGTCTTAACTATGTTTTTGTGAATCACACAGCACAATCCCAGTCTCATATCTTGAACAAATAGCTCCTATAGCAGTATGACTACAAATTAACAACACTGTTTATTATATTCCTTTCAAACAAAAACCAACACGCAAAGCAAGTAGGTTTTTTTCAAGTGTCCACCTACAACCAAAGCATAGAATCAGGTTATTCCTTTCAAACTCACCACTTCTTTAGGTTGTGCGTTATACTTGCACATATCCTTCAACGAAAACAGTTCAACAACATATAAACGTTTGTTTCATTTCCACCTCAAGATACCTGGAAACCTTAATCCTGTTAAGGCCAATTGATTTACATATGAATAGTAAGTTCCAGCTGAGCAAAGTGAGGGGGACAAATTCATCTCACCTTCTTGTAGTAGCAATGACTGAATATTCCCAACAGAAAAAAAAAGAAGAAAAAAAAAACAACCAGAAACTTTAGCTATAAATGTAAAAATATAATGTTCAGAATACACTTTAGAAAGCCATCTGAATAAATTAAGATATAAAGTTCCTTCTGAAAGAGAGGTAGTCTAAAACTACCAGGAGCTGAAGGTGTAACAGTAATTCCATGACATTGAATATGGCTAAATATAGTAGCCCTGTAACATAATTTTTAGCTTCTTGTAACTTTTGTTATTTACAGATTTTATCTTTTAATATTAAATACATCAGAAATTATTAAACAATTTATCACACTGCTTGCTTAAGAAATAAGGATTTCCCTGATCATGAAGTCCAGACCTTTATAATTTATATCACGTAACGTATTTCATGCATTTAGCAATTTCATCAACTTTTCTTCCTTAACTAGTTAAACATTTTGCCTTCATCATTCCTATTGGAAGGTATTTCCAGTATCTCGTTCTTTTGCATTTTAGAGCCTTATATCAATTTCCAGACTGGAATTACTCAGAGTCAGCTTACATTCCCTTTTTCTTGTATCATCTTTACCTGTAGCTCCTCTCCTTTCCAGATGTGAACCCTTCGAGATTATTTAGAGACCTCATTTGTATCATCCCTCAGCAACATCCTAAAGATGGAGCTGTAGAACACAAGCAGCTTAAAGATTTGACAAATTAAACAACAGCAGCATCACTTCCAAAAAAACCACAGTAACAAGCTCAGAAACAGAGTGAATAAAAGCTTGGGAATTGTTGCATGAATAGGTGAAATATTAGGAGTACCACTCAGTAAACACTCTGAGCTAGTCAGACATGAGCCAGCTGTAGCCCAGAAGCCATGTAAACAAATTAGTTCAGACTGCTGCACTGTAAGTTATGCTGAGAATCTCCTCTTACAAAATCAGTTTTCGCATACAATAAATTTTCCCAATCTTCTTACTAACCTCTACATTTGATACCATCTGATTATTTTTTTCCTGAGCACAAAGGAACCATGCGTCAATGCAATCTCAATGCATATACTCTGATACTTTAGTATCTCTACACAGACATACCTCTCCTGATACATTAAAAAACTGTATATACTTTTTAATAGTCTCATTTTACTGTTGACTGACTAGGTATTTTGTAATAATATTAACATACACGGATCTTATGCTTCCTTTATCATGCCCACCTGTAAAGCCGTCTGCTTACAGCAGAAATTCTAGTAATGAATCTCTAAATGTATCAACATTTGGCACTTAAATTTCATCCTACTTCTATTTCTGCAGCTCTCAAGGTCATCATATTTCTCCTGACAGGTACTCCCAGCCTTCCTTGTACTGACAATAGCTAGCAACTTTAAATCCACAAGTGATACAATGAACTTATATTTTTATTCATGGCTTTTTAACAAATCTGCTATTTTAAAGAGACGGTAGATCCATCTTCAGAACTTGTATTTACTATTAATAATCTTTTAATGTTTAATACTCCTCTACAATAAAAGTGCGTTCCTTCTTGCACTTACCTACAAAATGAGGTCCTGTACTATACATACATATATAAAGCATATAACTTTTCAGTAGCTAAAAGAATAAAATATGTTCTTTAAAAAAGATCAAATTACATTCTTAAAGTATCATTACTGTGAAAGAACACTGAGTTAAAGCTATGTAACAGCCTCCACCTACAAAAAAACGTCCATCCATAGGAACAGGAAACAAAGAATAAAAATATTAGGAAGAAACTGAACTTGTAATTATGATTGCTTTGAGTAGCACACTGGAGGAAACACCTCTACGTGTGATACTTCAGTACAACTGTTCTGACTCTTTCTTTCATCATTTAAACATAGAATTTCAAAAACTGGCTACGTAAATGCATTACATTAGATACAGACATTTGAAAATACACTTTAAAAGCTACCTTTCAGATAAACATTTTGATCTAACTGAAATATTTAATTTCATTAAATCCATGAGAGGTACCATGTAACTCAGACAGGAGACTAAATTCCAAGTACGTGCTTAAATAAAACTTCACATTCATGCTTGGATTATATTGAATACATCATCCAAGTAAGATTTAACCAGTCCAGTATTTTAACAATGCTTTCCCTCAACAAGTCCTGTTGCTACAAGCATAGATAATGATTCTAAACAGAAGTTGCCACAAAATCATAGATCTATTTAGGCTCAGAGGGATCTCTGGATCAATTCTCTGCTCAAAGTAGGAGCAACTTCAAAGTTACATCAGGCTACTAAGGGCCTTCCCAGTCAAGTTCTGAGTATTTCCGAGGATGGAGATTCACTGTGAATTTTTTCCCTGTTAAATCCAATCAGTATTTCCCTTATTGCAACAGCAGCTGTTGCTTCTTTTGTTGTGCACCTCAGATAAGCTTGTCTTCTATATAAATGTTCATTGGCTAGTTAAAGACAGCATTTCAATCCCTCTTAACTCTCTCTTCACCAGTGTAAACAAACCCAGTTACCTCAGATTATCCTTCCACATCTCATGCTTCAGTTCTCTCAGTGGCCCTCTGTCACACTCACTCCAGTTTGTCTGCATCTTTTTTTTTAACTGATCATGTTGTTTACATTCTGGTTTCACACTGATTTTTTCTTCATGGCCCACAGCATAATTCATTCTTACAAAATGCCCTGAAGACAGTTGAGTCTGCCTTTTCGTCTTGTATCTTCAAACAGCTTCCGTCTCTACCTCACAATGTTACAGCTGCAAGACCTTGCACAGTTTTTCCCACTTGACGTTACATCTCACTTACATACTTTGTCTCACATCACACTGCATTCCACCTCCTCCACACTGCCAGTAAGGCCAGCTCCCTCTACCATTTGCCCCTTTCACACTAACAGTCAAATGCTTTGTTCTGTCTTCTGTATACAAAGTACATTTCCCAGATTCACCACAAGTCCTTTGCATTCTCTGAAATCTCTTTTGAACAATATTCTCCTTGAAAAGCACAGAACATTTGCTGATTGTCATACACAAGGTACAACTTGTATACCCTATTTATATATACTTGTAAACATAACTGTATTTACCTACTTTATGTGTCCACAAATTATGCCATCTTTCCTGAGTCTGAAAGGCTACTGCAAATTTTTATTTATAAGGCAGTCACACAGCTGAGGTAACTTGCTACTCTTTCACCACTTTTGAAAACTGCTTATTTCAGAAATTTATTTTATTATTTTTCTGATGAAATGCTGAATGAGTTTTAATTTAGTTCAGTACAAGAACTGTGGTCATCGAGATTTCCTTTATCCATATATTGTCAATATTCCAGCTTAGGGCTCTTCAGGCTACAGTGCATCAGCTGAGCAATGGTAACTACATGTGACTCCCTGCAGCTTTGCAAGTGATGTATAGTAAAAGTGCAAATATGCCTCTGTCAAGATACAAAAACATTATGCTATCATACTTTGACAATGAAAGTTTAGCCCTAGAAAATACATGCTTTATGTATCAGGAAGCTTTCTGTTTCATTTACCTTTGCATTAGCATGGTAATTTTATCAAAATACATGTTTCATATTCTAAGTTTGGATTAAAGACACAGAAGTAGGAGTCTGAATCACCACACTGTTATTCCTATATTTTTAATTTGGACCATTCACAATATAAATGAATTTAAACGGCTTACTGTATTGCGTACGTAAACAGGAAAGCTGGAGAAAGCAGCAGCATGATCAGTTGACAAAAGTTAGTTCCATGACTTTGTCTAAATTAATGCATCAGGAAACAGGAATACTAATTAATATGCCAAGCAATAAATGCAGGACAACCTGAGAATTAGAGATGCTCTGATTGTAGTGAGTGAAAGTAGTAGCACTAAAGGTGCTGACACAAAGCACAGGATAAAGTTCCACGTAACAGCTGAACTGTTTCAGTGGCTTACTGTCACTGAAAGCTACTGCTCTCACAGCACTGTCTCTGATTCATTATTCATTTCAACAAGAAAGGACAATATAGTACACAAATAGGAGGCTAATAATGAGATGACCTAATCTTATTCTGAAAGGGGGTACTCAAGAAGAAATCTATATTTTAAACTTCTAACGCAATTAAGAGCTGGATTGAGAAACAGGAGAAAGGCACTAATAGTTTCTTTACCTCCCTTGCCTACTTCTGCATATTTTCAACTGCTAAAGCAAAACCAAATATGCCTCCTTTCCCACTTACTGTTGCTACCTGCAACTCTTCAAAAACACTATTTCACAAAAATCTTTCCTCAAATTCAATTATTCTATGTCCTACTGCTTTCCTTCTCTCTCAGTTCTATCCATTAGCCAGGTTTCCTTCCACATTGTTGCCACTGCTTCACACAAAGATCAAGAGAAACTATTACTACAGAAATGCCAAGAAAAACTAGGATTAATCCTGCTCCTTTTGCTCCCCCAGGAGAGGAGACCAACACTGTAGTGTACTCAATATAAGTATTAGAAGAAACAGTGGTAAGAAAGTGGTGTAATCTTTGAGAGTACAGACGCACTGAATTCTTCTGTCCAGTCTGCCAATACTTCCAAATTCTTAAATATTATATAGCAATAACTTAAACCTGAGATGTGTACCTGACATATATATGGGCAAAAAGCTACAAAGAAAAAAAAAAAAACAAAACAACCAAACAAAAAACAAAACAAAAACCAAAACAGAGAAAGGTCATGGAAACTTGAACATCAATGATGAAAACTCTATAAAATGAAAGGCTTCTCATCTCCATGTACTGCAGAAACTATCTGGTGATTTAAAGTACATAATTTTTTGTTTCACCTGTCACTACCATCTTATCAAGAGTTGGTCTATATGGGGAAATTGGTCACTTCTAACACTCCCATCCCAATGTTCAGTCCACTGTTCAAACACCCTACTTGGTCCCAAACGCCTGACAAAAGCCTTCAGCTATTCTAGTACAATCCTAGTGTTATCTGTACCTCTGGCAGGATAATTATATAATGGTAAGTATCGCTATGTCAAAAATCATGTGCAAGAACAATGTAAAATGAGCTGGATTTAAAATAACAACATATATTATATCCACATCAAAATAAAGACAATCACTATAACACCCACCATTCGAATAGACCTAGGTCATCGAATTCCTATCATGCTGTTCTGCAGAACCCACAAAACTTTACCTTACACTCTTCTGCAGCACAGCAGCATAACAACACTGGCAAGCTCTGGCCATTTTCACTGGTACCACCATAGAGAAAAACACCTAAGACTTAACCAAGTTACTACTGCTGCAGACTGGGAAGTCAGCAAAATTATCACAACCTCTATTTTTATACCATACAAAGATTACTCGCGGTGGCCTCTGGAGAACCAAAACAAACTCGAACTCCACCTGATGTTTCACTTGCCAATAAACCCATAGCATTGGAAGTAAGTTTTGGTCTACTGAATAGACTCACTGAAAACAACCCACAACTGAGGTCTAAAACATCTGTAAAATATGCAGATAGTTAACCCATTATGTAACATTGTGTAGACAGCACTCGAATATATAGCATACTTCGAATTTAACCCTCACTGTCCACTGAAAATGGCTCATTTTGTACTGACTCTTATTTCAGATATTAAGGGCAAGCTCTTCTCTAACTTGAATTCTATTCAGTGGACAGCCTGATTTCCAACTCCAAATTATGCATACATGCCTTCAAAGCAGCAACAGCTTTTGAGTGAAACGTCAGGAATATTTTGGCAATGCCTCCAACACTGTCAGGCAATCATCTTCAAAAAGCTTGATGACCCTATATGATTTATGATTCACAAATAACAGCACTAGTAAATATTAGAAAGTAAGTAGCACTTCTACGAAGAGGCAAGTAAAGCCTGGGCTTCAGTAGCAGTATTTATCAGAAATATTTGTGGGTCCTGCAGACTGTCAGACTGACACTGGCCTGCCAAAGAGCAGAACATTGTCTGAGTTTTAGAAGGTGGTAAGCAAAGATGCATGATCAATATAAGATGTGGAGGACAGGGAGAGGCACTTGTTCATTAAACTGCAGGTAGTTATTTCCAGCCTTTAGCAAAAAAGTCTTATGCTTGAATTCTGCAAACAAGGAATAAGGCTTGTACAATGACATCATCCTTATACCTCTCCCTACTTTCCATCTTTTTGGAAATCAACATCACAAAATTAAACGTATGATCAAATTTACTGAGAACAAGCACTTTTAAATTCTGTAACATCTGATATGGTTTGGTTCTGTTGCTTTTCTTCCCCTTGGTTATAAAGGGATAATTTTGAACATAATGTGCAAACTGAAGGTTGTAATACCAAAATATGAAAAAATTTTGGAGTTGGAGGTCAGGCTGTCCACTGAATAGAGAGGAAAGCTAAAGAAAATAGTCTGCCTCAATTTGATGCAGTTAGTATACTCTGTGCCAATGTAGGCATTCATGGTATTTCTGTTGTACTGTTAAGAAGACACATCATAGGGAAAAGAGAGGTCGTTTAAATAAAGGTGACCACCAGTGCACCACTGGTATTTCATCACTTTTGTATGATGAGGGAAGGATACTTCAGCATTCTGTATGGGATGGAAGCTGCGGAGGTATTAATTGACCTGTAGAAACTCGCTTAGGTCACTGGAAGTCTTGCAACACCTGTGCAACAGAATGGTTTCTACAGTTCCTTGGTCACATGGAGATCTTTGCTGGAGTAAACTTGAAAAGGATTTAAAAAACAAGGATAGTCGAAATTGGAGAAGAAAAAACATTGGCTTGGGAGAACACTGCTTTAAAATTGCTTCCAGTATTTTGCTGTTACTGAATGCACTTCAAAGTTTTACCACTAAGACATTTTTGGGTGAATTTTTTTCTCTACTATTTTTTCCTTCCTGAACAGTAAGAATCATAGGCCGTATCAGTTTTTACACTATATACAATAAGGTACAGCTCCACTAGCAACGGAGTTCAATTAAGAATAGATCCCACATTAGGTAATGCCCAATACAAAGGAAAACACCCCCTATCCAAAAGCTTTTCATTAAATTTTTTTTTCCAGTTAATTGTTAAACTTACAACACTTGTTCGTGGTTTTAATATCTCTGCAAAGCAATTTCACTGCCTAGGTCAGCTAAGAAAGATTTCCCTCGCTCTTACCAGTTTCAGCCTGCATGTTCCAGCACCTGGTGCTTCTGAGAAATTAGGAGCAAGCATTATAAGTCAGTCTTTGGCTGTAGAAACTGAGAGAATCTTTGCGACTGCCTCAATCAAGTACCACCAAGCAATTTGGAGATCATAGTATAATTTGTCTAAGGTATGACCTTACACAGGAATTCAGTGAGACCTACTAAGCAAATGGCAAATCCAAAGTTAAATTTAAAATATATGGTTAAGGCAAAGCTTAACCAACAGACTGCAAGAACATATTCTTTAAAAATATCAGTGTGTATGTCATTTCCCAAAAACAGTGTATTGCAATTCTAGTGGTTAACTTAAAAAAAATTTGCTATGTAATTGTCAGGATTTCTGCCACAATGCAACCAAGATCTCTCAAGCAGTAGGTGAAAAAAGGCATTTCTTTACAATTTAATATCAGTCATCCAATTTCAAGAGTCATAAGGCACAAGCTGTGTAAGGTATCTGACTAGACAAAGGATGCAGAAATGCCCTCTGCTGATAAGGTGCTGGAAACTTTAAAAGTTGGAAAGCTTTGCATTTTTTCCTTTTATAATAACAACACTTTCTACATCATCTTACCATGTTTTACCTACTTGCTCTTCAAGCTACGAACTTGAAAAGCTAAGAAATTATACTACACAGGTAACTTGAAGTACAGAGAAAAGTAATGTGATTACTGTTAAAATTACAGTCTGGTCTCATACTATCTCAGTGGTTTAACACATTCAGCTGGATAGACAAATCCTTATGAGAAAACAAAAAATAAGTCATTTCCAACATACTGAGACATGTCCTCCATAGTTTCAGAAAACAGACTGAAAATCAACTGACATCAGACTGAAATAATCAAATATTCTGAAAAGCTATTTTGTAGGCACAGGAAGGGATATTTTTTTTTTAAGACTCAGAGCTGGACTGCCTGCCAGTTGGTTGGTTGGGGTTTTTTCTGCCTGGTACTCAAATTGTTTTTCAAATTACATATGTGTCAGTTCTCTTTGTATTATATATAGACACACAGTCAGACAGATAACACAGGCAGGATTAATGCTATGAAGTCCATCATAAAAATTTCTGGCCTGTAACACTTCCCCAGTAACAGTACCTAAACAAATAATTGTTTTAGTTTAGGCAAATTAAATCTGTAGTTACAAGAGTGGCTGGACAAGCATGTCAAAATGAGGTTTAAGAGAAGAAACACTGTAAAACTAGAAAATTATTAGAGGATTTCAGATTCCATTAGTGTTCTTCTCAGTTAAACTCTTGCATATGACAACCTATTTGGTAACATGATTTAAAACAAAACCACATAAACCCCTACATTTTCCACCTCAAACACAAAACAAGAGGAGAGGGGAAATATATAATCCAGAATGGACTCTTCAGTCAATATGTAATGACTGCATGCAACAGCACTATCACAGATTTTTAATCTACTTCCTAGAGACTGTCCTTTCCACAGATGTAAATTAAACTGCAGTGTTATGGAGGGTTCTTACCACAAAAAAGTAAATAAAACTTGAGAGGTTTTATTTATCAGTTTCGAATAAAAGCATTTTCCTTACTTTTCCAGTTCCAGAGAGTCAGAAGTTCATGTCTCTGCATATCAACTATTTCTCACTACAACTCAACAGTTCTAAATAAACTAGTTTAATAAACTAGTTTAATTTTAATAACTTTCAAAACTCCTGCTCTACCTATTGTGGAGAAAGTATTACTGTTCAGGTAAATAAAACCAACTAAACAAAGTAACTATAAGTAACTATTCAATAATTCAGGACAGGGTGTGTACTGACTAAGCATGGTCACTCCTAACAAACTCCCACACTCCGGGAAGAGATATTAACTTCACATTATCCACAAAAGCTTGTCTTTATGCTCCCCAACTACTATACTGTCCAACTTGTATAACTAAACTGTCAATTTTATAGTACAAGAAATTAGAAAATTCAGCTGTAAAGTTACACTTCATTGATTACCATGATTTCCCTAGCTGGCCTTGATATAATCACTGTGCATACAGTATTTTTTTTAAGCTTAAGAAATTTAGATGTAGCAGTCTTGAAGACTGGAAACTGTACAATCATGTGACCACTGTCCTGTCATATGAACCTGAAAAAGAGTACGGCAGATAGTGCTGTGGATGAGAGGTGACAAACTGAACTATAGACACCTTAGCCCTCTGAGTCTTGTATTTTCTAAATTCACATCTGGTAAACAAAGAATTTTTGTTTGCTAAAAGAAATATCAAAAAAATTCACACCAGCACCAAGACAACTGAACCTCCTCCAAAAGTCCTAGCTACCTCCTGCAACCTCTTAGTAAACCCGCCTATTCAGAAAAATTTAAAATAATCCATGAGATCAAAGCTGTCTAAGGCTCTCTGAAGTGGACTGTGATAGGATCTAGAAAATAACAGGAAAAGCAAGAAGCACATACAAAATCTGGAAGAGATCCTACAGCTACTATCTTACACACATACAAAAGAGAAATCATTTGATAGCCAGAAGTTTAAGAATATTATTCAGATTACATTACAGCATATAAAACCCCTATAAATAAAGTTCAGGGGAGACACTGGTGAAAATCCCACTTCCCTCACCATTAATGGCTAGAGAGAAAGGATTTATGCAGATCCTCTCTCCCAGGCAGCTGTCCATTAAACTGAAATTTTTTTAAATTAGAATGTTTCACTGAAAACTGGCGTTTGTCTAAGTGGACATAGCTTAGAAAATGCTTCCATTTAAATAGACTTTATTTTAAAATAACAGAACTAAGGTGTTTCAGCTTTATACCATTACAATATTTCTAAAATAAAACACTTCAGTTACATTCTAATTCCAGGTCTAGTACCCTTTGATTTGATTTTTTTCCCACAAGTATCACTATGTTGTTTACAAATGCCAATCTAAGTATTTTTACCGACATAACTTTTCCAGAAATTTGATCACAGATGTCATACATTGTTTTTATTTTGCTTTGGAGTAGAGTGTCATTGAAAACTGTACAACATACCATACAGAGCGAAAGTTCACGCTAGTTCACATTATTGCTAAAACTAAATACAAGTAAGCAAACAAGACAACATACTCATACCTGCTAATCCGTATTTCCCCAAAAGCCAAGGTAATAAGAAATGCATTGAAAAAAAAAAAATATCCATGCAGAGTTACCTGTTCTATTATACAGAAATATATAAGTTGTTAACATCTTCCAATGAGCCAAAACATTTCTTGGGATCTCTTTTAGTGACGTACTTTGAAAGTCAGTATTCCTAAATCATTTATAAATACGTTTAATCGAACACTATAATACTGTAAAACAAATGATGAAATTATTGCAAATCCACAAACATGCCCCCTCAGAAAACTCTTAGAAATCAAGTTTTCTCCCACAAATCTACCCAATTCACCCAAACCAAAATATGCCTGTTCATATTTTGCAAGGTGAGAAAGGGACTAAAGCCTTTCTGTCTTGTTCACATCACATGCCTGCAAAGCTCTCATTTGCTAATCTGTTGTAACGTATAAACCAGAGAAAGACAGTCTCATTCATACTCCACCCCACCAACCTCTTCTGTCAATGCTCCAAAGTAAAACAGCACAAGAAAGATACTGATTTCCCCCTACTCCCAGAGTAGTCTTTCATTATGTGGCTTCTTCACTGGCTTATGAGAGTTAGTGATTAAACAGCCAATTTCAAAACTGGGGGGAGGGTGGTACAGGGGAGAGAAGAACAAGCCTTTACTAATGAAAAAGGATTACACTTTTAAAAAAAGTAGGATGTTTCAACTAACATCAAAGAAACGCAGAAAACTAAGTCTCAGTGTAAGAGCAGCTTGTTTTGGTTTAGTTAAGCCTGTTTCCGACTTCAGGTACTGAAGTATTCATGTGGCCTTTCCAGAAAGCATATTCTAATTATGTCACATATACAAGCTCTCACTTAGAAAAGCAAGGAGATAATGAAGTTCACAAACAAAAAACATGACAAAGAAACTACACAATAAAAGAAAAATGTGCACTTAAAATTACTTCTTCAGAGAAGTGACTGGTAAAATCTCAGAGATGATAAACGCGCTGCTTCTACTTCTCTTTTCATTAATATATGATGATATTTTTTTATTATTTATATAACTCACACCTTCCAAAATAAGAAAGTTGGTCATCAATTAATGACTGAAACAAGCAAAAATTGCATTTGCCGTTTGTGAACTTTATTCCTATGAGTTGCAGATATCATTTTATTGATTTAACAAAAATCCACATGCATCCCATAAATAGATCTCTAAATTCAAAATGATATGCTAAAATAAAAGAGAAGTATGTCTTAGGCCAGGGACACAGTTCCAAGTTACTGACTAAACTCCCAAGCTGACTATGTTACGGGCATATGGAGAAGGCCCAAGAACTGCTCCTTGAAGGTTAGATTAGTCCTCACAGGATCACGCCAATCCACACTGAATCCTTCCAATCCTGCCTGTATGCAACCCACAGATGTTTTGCTTATCTTCTACACACTTTATTCTCCAGGCACTTCACTCCAAATGACGACCATCTCCTTTTCTTAAGGATCTGTGGAAGAGAAGGCTAATTATAGCCCTCAACTTCTCTGAGGCTTTAATATAAAGCTTTCTACTACAGAATTCAAACAGAGCTATTGTGCAGGCTGTTGCTGAAGTAAAGGTGAACTGTAGCCTATATGCTACAGATACATGAACAACCACAACTGACCATGCAGACAAATCAAATCAATAAATAAACTGAAGACCAGATTACTCAGTAATGCTTAATTTTTTAATAGAATTTACACAACTGCATGCTGAGCATTTTATTTTCATAACTTGTTGAAGTGTAAAATTTCCAATGAAGTATTCATTTTTTCCAGCAAGGGGATGGATTTTAAAATGCAAGGAAGTTATATTGGAAGTGTCACAAAGCGTTTTACCTATGTTGAAAAACCATAAAAACCTCAATGAAATTGGATTGTCATCACTGTATCTTTAAACAGTTAAAAACTAAACATTTTAAAAGATCCTAAAATAAGTGTGCTATGTATTTCAGGTCACCTTGTTATGAGAAAAATATAGTTACAGCTGTTTGCCTATTCACTGATGAATGAAAATGACTACATACAAAGTAAGATGTAAACCACAGCACTCCTATAAATATATATTAGTAGGGCAGTACCTTTGAGGGAGAACTAAATCAAATCTTTGCAGTCTTCCCTGAGATACAGGTGGTAACACCTACCTTTTAGAGAGGTAGCTCAACCTTTCCAGTATGAAATATTAACATTATTTCACAAGTCACAGGCTCATCTTAGAGAAGTTTCCCAGTTCTCTCCAGCTTTGCTGTTCTAGAAGGAATAGAATCAATTTGCTTTTCTTCCAAACTGGAAATTACTTCAGCACATAGGAGACCCAGAGGCTACACATCTTTATGGGAATATTCTGGCAATACAGAAGCATTAAAAATGAACATGATACCCTTCTAGTTTCATTGACACACAATTTGAACAGAAACCAGAAGCAGCTGGAATGGATCAGGCCTCAACTACCTTAAACTTGCACCAAGACTGACATGGACAGTAGCTAGTTCTTAGTCCTTCCTTTTTACATCGGATGCCGAGGCACCTACAGAGGTAGAAACACTGTCCTTTGCTAGCTATTCATCCAGCCTGTCAGACTACTGAGTTTCTGTCCTGTTCTCCAGTAGTGTAATCGCTGACTTCCCACCAACCTCTGTGATAAAACATACAAGTGAGAGGAAAGCAGCCAAGTAGCAGCAACAAGGAAAAGATCTGTTCCTGTGGCAACAGGCTGTTCACATCCACAAAAAAATAACTTAAACTCTTCACATTAAACTCATAGGACATGATCCAGGGGCACATCTCAATTCATAATCCTTTTTTCTCTTTAACAGTTGCCATGGGAGATCATAAATTAGAGCTTGCAGAACCACAAGTGGCCTTCCCAGGCCACATGTTTGACATTATTGTCTGCATGCTTTGGCACACATGATAATATTTATGCCTCAGACAAAAACTTACACTGACAGTAGTATTCTGTATAGTACTAAACTGCTATCCTCATATAATCCAACATGCATTTACATTTGTGTTTTCCAGGTTCATATTAGAAGGAACTTGAGTTCCCACTACTGCTAATTATTCTTACTGTTTACTCACAGCAAACATCCTCTTCTAGATCTTCTAAGACACTGGCTGTCAACTAGGTATTTCTTATTTCTGAATTATTTTAAAGCAAATTTTCAAATAGGACTTTGTGCTTTTTAGTGGACAAGTATCTGAGTTATGACCCAACCGTATATCTAAGTCTTTCACCCAGGTTATTATAAAAAAAAAAAAAAAAATCTTTCAGTTATCTGAAGCTAATTAACATGTACATTAACATACCACTGATGAGTATATTAGTAAGCTACATGAGTGTTGAATTTACTAAACTATGTTCACGGTTCAGAAAGTTATTGTAAAGAAATCACAACAAGTGGGAGCCTACCACTACCTCTTAGCAATTAGGACTCCAGGCCACAACCCACTCCCACCCCGTCCCCTCAAAATACAAACATGTTTAACTTACAGATTCATAAAACGTTTAACAACTATTATGATAAAATCCAAATTAACCACGGAACAATACTAACTACACAGAATCATTAAAGCTACTGTTGGTCTTAATGGGGTAAATCTAATCTACAAAATGATTATATATTACTTAAAGAAAAACAAAAATGCTTCTTAAATAGTCTTGTGTACACCAAGACTATTTACTACTATAATAATTTAGTTCAATGAATAAATACTTCACTGTATTTGAATACCCTAACTTTTAGAGACTAAGCTATTTAAAGTCCAACTGAAATTCTAACTTATTTCAGGAAGCAAATATGTTGATATCTATCAACTTCAAGTACCTGTGTAAACCCACTGAAGGCAATTCATTCACAAAAGTATAATTCTAAAGCATTATTTGACACTCAACTCCATTAATGAACCTGTATGTAACTTGATTCACAGAATATTTATTCATCATAATCATGCACATGAAACACTTGAATTTTTTTTTATCAAGGTGAATGTCATTTTACTAATAAAACCTCTAAGTTCTGCAAAGCAAATTTAATGTCTTTGGTAACTGATGCTATTTCTATAGGGTCATCTTTATAACTAAAGTGCATTTATCATCTAATTTTTGTTTGTTTTTCATTACAAAATAGCATAAGCATGTAAGCTTCATCATCATAAAACTGATGAGGTTTTTCTGTTTTTGTTTAAAAGTTATCTACTTATATATATAACAAGCTTTATGATATCTTCTAAGAGGATTTCAAAATTTGCGTATTTTACAATGAGATATTTCAGCCATTTTTACTGTCCTTCCCAAAACACTTGTTCAAATTTACACTTGTATGAGTAAAAAGGTGCAGGTAGGAGACCTTCAACAGTTCTGTTCCAGACAAATACTGTTCTCTCCCAAAATTCACATAGGGTTACATGCAGTGTCAGCCACATTTGGGCAAGCCAATCAGCCCAGACTCTCAAGTTACTGTGCATCAGCTGACTTTCAAATAATTGTGCATTTACAGTTAGCCACGAAAAATGAAAACTAATTCAACCTCCCTTAGCCAGCAATGAAATAGGGTTAAATCAAATCAAGTTAACATGCAATTGCCACAGGCTACATATACACAATTGAACATCCACTACAGCTGAGCATACAGTTAACTCCCAATTATCAGGATTTAAGAAGTTATGTTGAATCCTCAGAAGTCCATCTACAGAGTTTTTTATAAGACTTCATTGGCTAATTATTTATCAAGATGTAAGAATTTGCTTATTCCCATGACATCATATGTCTACTCTGAGCACACGAAAAGGATTTGTCAGGAATAAACACAAACATTTACAGAAAAAGAGAGAACTCCTATTCTGAAGTCTACTAATTCAATATAATCATTTAACATGGCACTAAATCAATTAAGCAGCTTTCACTATTCTTTCTCCAGGTTGCAGGCTAAGATTATAGCGTGATGTGAAAACTGAGAATGTTTACCTTCCAGTATTATGATGGCTTGTTCATGTAATGATATTTAGAGAATTATAGACAAAACAGTTTTTAAACCATACCAATTTTTATTGCAATTCCTCAAATATTTTAATATTTTCCATGGTAAAAAATAAATTACCTACTTCTGTAAATAACATGACTAAAGTTTACATCATGCTAGATAGAACCAGAGGGAATTACTGCAGTTAGTAAATATGCAGAGCCATAACTCTAAATAATCTTTTATAATAGTGACCCTAGAGTGCACAGTGTGTTCCTACAACGCTCTAAGCCATTAGTCACTTAAATTATCACCATGAAAGTTCACCTACAGCTTTGTTTCACCGTATGTCAGAACTGCCACTATTTTTGCAGAACTATGCAGTTCAACACCTGTTTTACACCTAAGCATGGGCACGACCTTCAGAGTAGGAAAGTCCAGTCACACACATGCTTTGAACATGCCTAACACACAAAACTGACCACTTCACACTGCATACCAGCCACCACCTCCATCCCCTCACTCAAAATCTCGGCAGGACAGAGGCAGAGCACTTGCTCAGGATATCAGACACATTGATTCTAAAATTCTCCTCAGTAGCAGGAGGTTCAAACATGCATTTGTCACTATCCATTAGAGTCTTCGACTGGCTCTAAGGTTTTATGGGGTAGCGAGCATTCCCTTCTCCTCTTGTTGAAGGAGTACTACATCACAGTGCAAAGACAATTAACTAGAACAGACAAAAAGCCTGAAAGAGAATATGATTATCAAATAAATTGATTTAAGATATTTCAGGAAGTAAAATTCTCTCCAATATTTTTTATTGACTAACCAATATGGATCCCTTACTCAGCACCACAGGAGCTGTGAGTTCCAGTTTGCATGCCCACACATCTCAAACTTTTGACTGACACTCAAGGGCTGACCTGTTCAACAGCAGTATCACAAAGTCTGTTTTTGATCTCACTCCAATTCCTTTTTAAGATGTAGAAATCAAGATTAAAAATATTTCTTACTGCAGTGTGACAGCCGGTTTACAAGGCAATGCTTAAAAAGATAATACACTAAGTGCATTTCCGTATGTTAAAATTGTATCATTAAAAATGTTGAAGACCTTACTTTAAAAAACACTCTAAAACACTCAACACAGAAAAGTGGACATCAACAAATACTCAAACATTACTTTTTCTGTGTATTAACTCAAAGCTTTCTAGCCTTCTACCAGGAAATCGCATACCCCCAGGCTGAAAGATCACATTTGCACAGTTAATCAAAAGTTAATAAATGCCCCTTGCGCTCAAGAATTCTGACACAGTCCTTGGATTATATAATTGTGTAATATTCCCCTCCCACACCCGGGCTCAATCTTCATTCAGCTTACGGGAGGGATGCGCTCTGGAAATGAATCACAGACTATTCATAAGGCTGTAAGGTCTGTTGTATACATGACTCTCCAACTTCAGGTAAAAATGAAAGAGAAGTATGAAGGGAAAGAGACTGCAGATCAGATAGCCGGAAACAGAAAAATGCCACTCTTGGGAATCTCATGTTATTTCTATTACTAATGGTAAATATTTCTGTGTTCCTGTGCTCTGAAACCTAATTTGAAGAAGCACATATTAGTCATATTTGTGACCAAAATTAACAAAATCTGGTCTAATATTATCACACATTATGATGCAAAAAAAATCAAGTTAACTTAAAAGTCAGGTCCTACAGTTGCTCCAGTTAGAGTTCCAAAGTTATAAAGACCAACTTTTGCATCTCAGTTCTCAATTTGCAATACTACATACTCTCCTCAAAAACATTTAAAAAATAAGTATTTGTGAAGCTTTGCAATATGACAACACATGTCACAGAAAAACCCATGAGGAAATTAAGAATTCTATCTCTGGAGCAGGGCTTAATGATGTGATGTGATTAAGGCAAAGGACTACACACTAAACACCAAAGAGAAATCAAAATACTTTATCATAAAAGACAGGACTGGAAGCAATCTCAAGAGTTCATCCCTTTACCCAAGGCAGAATCTACAATATCTAAGGCCAATCCTAGGTGACATTGATTTAACCTGTTGTATTTTCAAAAACAAACAAGTTCATTGAAGAGGCTACATTAATTCCATACAGTCAGTGAAACAGGCACCCTGTTGTAAGGAAAAAAAAGTGATGACAGACTTAATGACTACCACAGTGCATTCACAAAGATGCCAAACGCAGACTACACAGGTAATGTGAACTCCACAAATCCCTATCGTTTGCTCTTACAAGTAGTACTCCACATTTCTGAGCTTGCCTTTTAACTATGTTATTTCTTCAATTAAAAAAAAAAAAAAAAGACAATTCAAACAATGAATTCCTGTGTGTGAAATAATGCCGCTTTGCCCAGCCAATCCTTGTTTTGTACTTCTGGCTTCTCAAGCAATTTGTTCTTCTTCCCCTCTCTGGCCTCTCTCAGTACATACTTCGCACCCATTCCCATCCCTGAACTGCTTCCCTTGACTGTACACCCAATTCCAAAGTACCCTTCTGTCTCAGCTTCTTGCTAAGGCAGTTTCACAGCTCATCCAGTATCTCTTCTAAGGACACCTGTATCTGCACCACCCGCTCCTTTATCCAGTCCTCGCCCTCAGTCATTTCTTCCTTAGAACTCCACACTCCTACCCGCGCCCCAATTCCTGCCCTTAAAATTCCAATTCTCTCCCCATCCTGTTTAAGTCCAGTTTCAGTCCACCACTCTTCTCCATGTGACCTTCCAGCCACCTGCAACCTCAGTTCTTGTCTTTTTCACATTCAAACGAATCAGCACTGTGGATAAGCAGAGAATGGACACCAGAAAACTAAGAGTCTGTACCACATCTCACTGCTTACAACTGTACTTATTAGGAAAGTCCTGTTGCACATAAAAAATTTTTCAACATTAATGCCCACAATCAGAGAATTCAGCTAATTTTTCAGACACTAGCAACTTGACAAATTTTTTGACAGGGTTTCGAATGGCAACAAAATGCACATCCCTAATGCAAAAAGTCACCTCATTCTCAAATTTTAAACTCCTTTCCCAAAGAATGGGTCTGTTTCAGTTACTTGAAGAAAAGGTCATGAATAATTTTTTAACTTTTTTCTCTCTACTATGACCACTTAGGAGCCAGTGGACTATTCTGGCTTTAAGCTTTATTAAAAGCAGCCATCAATAAAGGGGAGTCACCTAGCATGGAAGATTCTGACCCAAATGAATGAAGTTTAGCAAAGTCATAAGTAAAATCAGTGCTTTTAAATAGTAAGTGTCAGGAAACTGAGAGGAGTCATTACCAGCCCTACCTATACTAAACAAACAGGGAGTAACATGCATTCTTAAGTCGACCAGTAACTCTACTAAGCAATACTTCAATTCCTTGTAACTGCCAAATTTTAATAGGATACATTGAAGTTCTTCTATGTTACAGGTTATGCCTCAACTTGAGTTTTTAAGGAAACTGCCAGGAAGGACCAATCATCACTGAGCATGCCAACAGAAGAAAATCCACTTCCCATTACTTAAAAAAAAAAGGGGGGGGGGGGGTTGAACCCACACACAAAAACCCAGCCAACCAACAAACCCAGCGTAGCATCCATGTAGTAAAAAGCAATCATACCTCATTCGTTTGAACTAGAAATTTAACAAACAATCAGGCAGATTCTTATTTTTCCCTTCAGGAAAAAAAAAAAAAATTGCAGTTAAACTGATTTTAGATCTCCACAAAGCACTGCCCATGAGTTCTCACCACAGTCATCTTAGAGCCTTATCGAAATTTTCTCACCTTTTAGACTACAAAAAGCAGGTTAGATTATTTTTTCTACAGGTGCTAAGGTAGCTGCTATATGTAGCATCTGATGAGGGCTCTCTACAAGTAAAGATAGAAGAAAAAAAGGAAAAAAGGAAAGACCGAGCACTACTTATACTACCTGTTCCATAATATACTCACAGCCACTGGGCCATGCCTAGAGCATATGTCATAAAAAGCCATATGGGGAGAAAAAAGCTCAAGAACTTCTTTGCTCAATACAGACTAGGCATTTGAACCTGGACTTCCTACATCCCAAAAGCAATGTTCTGGCTAGGAATGCAGTTACTACACCTCAGAACAGTCTTGCTTTCCTAACAGAGCCATATAGCAGCTGGACAATAGACTGACATCGCAATGAAATGGTCTGACCACTAGGCTGAAGAGGTTTCCGTTCAACCAATTTACATCAACCGCAACAACTACGTGTTTAAGAGGCAGAGTTTTGTCCCTAATAACCAATGTTTAGGATAACCTCCAGGTTTGCTAGTTCCTGCTGGAAGTTAACAGAGTAACATTTTGAATCTCTGCCTCCAATATTGCAGGAAAGCCATTTAATTACTTGTGGGATTTGTGTTATTATCTAGTTGTTGTCTCTGTTCCTCCTGATAAAGTTTAAGAGATTTTGGTTTCTTCACAATATGGGGGGTGATTTTTTTTTTTTTAATTTTTCAGGACAAGAAGCCTATTCTTTTCCAGTTGTTGGCATGATCAAGACAGTTGAAACCTAATAGATGTTTAAGGTCATCAGTAAAAAACCATTCTGTACTTCTCAGAGATCCCGCATGAGAAACTAAGAGCCTGATATGTTGAAATGCAGTGCACTCACAACCACAAATAAAGTCAAAGATAACAATGTCATGAACTTACTAAATGTTGTAAAGTAACACTAAAAATCTGAAGAATAAAGCATATCAAATTACACAAGATTTATAAGCACTTTTAAAACTATTTTGACTCAATTTCAGTCTTCCATCTGTAAAATGGAAATAATATTTTACAGATGTGCAAAAAAAGTTGTCTAATGTTTGTAAAGCACAGATATTTGAGATATGTCCTACAAATTAACAGATGAAAATACTTCAGCTTTCATGAAAGATTTGGATTTTTGCAGCAGGTAGTACAGCAGCAGGCTGCACACTGAATGCCAAAGAAAAACAAATATATAAACTAGGTTATAACAGTATACCAGTCAGCTGGCATTTCCCATGCACTGTATGAGGCATTGAATTGGGGCTGCGAGGGAATGGGGGAATACAATAATGCAGTTAAAGGTCCAGCGTATAGAAAAGGGGGCTGCATTGCATTTGTTTCTGTAATCTTAGCCTGCTGTTCCCTTATCTGAGTCCCTTACTTTGCAGCCTAGCATTTTTTGACACTGTTCCTCTAAAATGCATTGCATGTCCACACATACACACTGCTACAAAAAAACAAAGTGCTTCAAATCAAACCATAGCAGTAATCTGAAAAATTAAAATATCTACCTATACAAAGAATTTTGAGATCTCCGATTAGAAAACCACTTAAAACCATCTGATACAAACACTAAAGGACATAAAAATGAGCTTTTATAGATTTTTTTTCTAACTTTAACATGAAAAATGGTCTTCGATGTTTATGTTTTTTTTAAAGTTACTTGTGTAAACCAAGTCACCTTAAAGTACAGTATCAACAACCATGCTCAATTTGACTGGAATTCCTTTTGGTTTCTACATACAGTTGGGCCAAAATCCTTTCTCCCCTCCCTTTTGCTAGTGAGATTTTTCCATAGCGAACAGTAAGGACAGGAAGTGAGACACAAATCATAGGTCCTGCACAATCTCCTCAAACACAATTTTCCTTGCTCCTGGGTTGCAGCAGATGTCAATATAAAGCACCTCTCTCTCACTATACTTTAGGGGTCAGGATGAGCTACTAAGAACTTGTAACACTAAGAAAATAAAAACACAAATATAGTTGAATTACATTAAAGATTTTTAGAATACAAGTCTTTAACAATTGTCACTTCAAAAGGACTTCCTGTTTCAATTACTAAAACGGATCATTATTGTATGGGGTTATTAGCAATAATACACAGGTATCTCCAATTTCAAGCATTTGCTTGTAGGTAACTGCAACTCAGTGTTCATTACTGCTGATGATTCAAAATCAGAAGCTAACCTAACCTGTACTACTTCTAATAAAGCATATGAAAAGCAGATTGAAAATGAGCATTATCATATTGAAATGGCCATATGTTCAAATGCTAAATATTTCTAGGGAAGTATTCTGTGACACTAAATAGCTACCCTAACACTGGATGACCCACCTGATACCCACCAGACACCAAATTCTAAAGCTATCGCTACTCACATTTTCCCAATTAAGAATGCTCATAATTGTTGTCAAAGTGTCCACACATTCATGTCCACACATATTATACATTCCTCTAGAATAATTTCTAGAAAGCGTAAGTTTCTGAATTTGAAGATCTAATTTCTTTCCTAGGTCTAGATATTCAGAACAGTAGTATATTTTTTCTTTCTAGTTAAAGCAATTATGCGCTAACTTTACATATCTTGTGTAATATTTATGAAGTGTTAATATAAATCCAGTATCTTGACTTTAACACTTTCTACTACAAGATACACACAGAAGTAACACGCTTGCTGCTGAACACACAGAAATTTGCTATAGGAAACCAGTTGTACCAATCCTTGGCTCAAATCAACTCACACTTTGACTGTTTTTTCCTCTAGTATCCTTCAAAATATAGTTTATTTATATTGTAGAGGAATATATACATGAAACACGTAGGATTAAGGCTGCATTACCTTAATCATCATAGAAACACAACAAAAACCCCCATGGTTCTATCCCAAGGAAATCACTATCTATTGCTTTGATTCTGCAATAAGAGTCATATGAAATTAACGTATATGGAGTCTCAAATATGCAATAATGTTGCACAGGGGTACCTGTACTCTTACGTAGAATAGGGATCTGCAAAGGGTTCTAGTGATATAATTTTGCTTCTCTGATCCTGTTATTTCCCCTAAATCAAAATTTAAACATTTCAAATGTAAAAAATAAATTATTTTACTGGTATGCCTGTTCCTATTTCTTTATTTTTAAAAAGTACAAAAACAGCTTCAAAAGAGAGCAAAAGGCTTCAGGGAAAGATTTTTTGTTGGAGTAACTTCAGGTAAAATGTTTAAGTTGAGAGCAAAAAAGAAGAAATAAAATCTGTACACAGGAAACATTTAAAATGTACAAGGTAGTCAAAAGTACAAAATATAAGATAACAAGAAGAAAGTATTTTCTTGTCAATTAAAATAATTGTTACAAGTAATATCTTAAGAATAATTAATTTTGTATTTCTATATCATTAATAAAATAACTGCATCCTCCTTAAACAGCTAGCTCTTCTGATGAACAGTGGACCAGTATAAACCAACATCAGGGAAAAGGTAGTATCAAAGTGACATAGCCCTGCTTCACACACACACACTCTTAAACGTGCTAAAAAATACAATATAAAAATGAAAAAAAAGTCATCTTATAAAGACTTCCACATTAAATATTTCGGGATGATACATATATTTTTCTGAGATAAAGAAATTTACAACTACATGAACTGTGATAAAGCAACTAATTCAGGATTAATCACATATGGCTCAGAATAAAAAAATAAAAAAACTCATTATAAATCACAATTAGACAGCGTCTTAAATTTCCCTCTATAAATAAACCTGGTTTTAGACCAGAAAAGTGCATGCTTTCTAATTAAATAAAAAAAAAATATTAATAAAAAAGGCACCGTAAACACAACACTGGCAAGATAAACTTGACAGGAACTACATAACTACAGTAGTTCATTTCCTGCTCATATCTGGCATATTTAAAGCAAACCTCCTTAAATGAAAAATATGTCAGAGAAGTTCACTACTGTTAGCTTAACAAATTCATTTTTGTTAAAACAAGAGCTGTTTCAAATAGACGACAAAAGAAACTCTAGAGCTCACGTCGCTTCCTGATGATGAAAACTACCCAAGAACTACAACTACTTCTGCAGTCCTTTCTTTCCTGTAAAGCAGAGTTACACTCGGCCTCTACACATGCTACGGACCAAAAGAAAACAGCGATTCTGCTGCTACGCACTGAGATAGGGACAGTTACAGACAACTAGTGGCTCCCTCTGCAATTCACAAAGTTTAAAATTAAAAAGCTGCTTTTTCGAAGTGTAAATGGTTCCTCTCCACGCACGTAGGCCTGAGGCCCTGTTGCAAACAGTGTCTAACAGGACCAGGCAGCACAAAGACAGGAATGGGAGATTAGTGGGAGGGAGGGAGGCCGGGATTGGGGCTCAGCAGGATCTTCAGGCTTTTTAAAATTCAAACTGCTCCCTGACCAATACAAATCACGGACACGCTACTGACTACTACACGGATTTACAGCATTAAAAACACGCCTTCTACGTGACAGCTATATTAACTTCACCCTTTTAAACATATATCAGGGCACTCAGAGGCATGATAGCACATTTTTATTGTAAGACTCGAAACACAATACACCAGAAAGTTACTCTATTAGATATATTAACCACTTACTATTACAACAGATCTGCTTGAACTAAAAAACCTGCTGAAAAATAAACAAATTATGTAATGTTGATATTTGTTTGCCATTTACAAATTTCCCTTCTATATGAAAGATGAAAGTTTGTATCTTAAAATGTCCCTCGATTACATAACTTCTGTAGGAGTATTTTTATTAGTTCACAAGGTGTCTGTTTTAAATCTGTCTCAATTTTTAGTAACACTCTCAACTCTACCACATTTAAGTCCGAGATTTACTTTACTGTAAATTACCTACCATTTATAAATAAAGACCTGACACTTAATCAACACCCATTTACAAAACACATTTGACCTGTTAAAATGACACCTAATTACATATTCAAACACCGTGGACACAAACAGCCAATAACATTCTCAGGATCTCATAGTGATATGGCCTGACAAGAAAGGATGACACTTTTTAAGCACTCCTGACTTTTCACTTAATTAAATTTACGTTTGATTCTCGAGTACTTTGGGTAAGATCTCATCTTCTCCATGGTCCCTTAAATGTCATAAACGCAGCACTTTACACGATTCCCCTCCCGTTTTGTTTGTTAGAAGCACAAAATAGTATTTCTTCTGAATTTAGTATATTCTTGTAACGTATTCAGCACACAGATATTGAGATTGTGTGGAGTACCTGATACAATATGCTTGCCTATCTGTATTTCCTGGGTCTGCAGGTGTCCGTGCTGTGTCAATCATCCCACAAGCACTGGTTTTATGCTATAAATATACTAAGTGATGAATACACTAATCAATCGCTATATTACTTAGCAATTAAACCTCTGCACATTATAAATCCATACGAATTCGAACTTTTGAGTGTTCAGAACGCAGGTGGTTCGAAGGAGAAGGTAATAGCAAAGAGAGGTGGTATTTTTATTCTTGGGTATTTACATTGTCTCTCTTCCCCTATTCCTCCACTTACTCCTTCCCTGCTTCAGAGGACTGTCTGCGCTGGGACCTTCCTTCCTTGCCCTGATGAAGTTGTAAATATGGCAAAGGATCAGCGCACATTTGCGGCTAATTGTATTGTTTCCCCCTCCTGCTGCTCCTCTCAGGGTTGAGGCCTGTCACTGAGAAGCCGCTTCGCCTTTCTAATCCCCGAGCTGGAGTAAAGGCGCTGGCCGGCGGGCCTGCGCTCTACACCGGGCCTGGGCCTCCCGGCAGCCCGGGAGGAACCACTCTCCTCCGCCAAACCAGAGCAAGCAGGAAGGGGGGCTGCGAAATAAACACCTCCGGTTGCCACTTATTCCCCTCTACCCCGGATAACACCTAATCCCCTCTGCTCCCGGCAGTGCTGGGCCGCCTGGGCTGGGAGGCCCGGCCCGCTGGTGGAGAGGGCAGGGAGGGGAAGGGGAGACAAGGAGGGGGGATTACCTGAGCAAATCGGCGTCTGAATCCAACGAGAATCCGAGAGAGGGGGAGAGAAATCCGCCCCCCTCCCTCCTCAGAGGAGCCGCCGCCGCCGCCGCTGGGCCGCCGCCGCCGCCGCGGAGCAGGAGGAGGAGGAGGGGAGATAATATAACAACAATAATCCGGGCCGGGAGGGGGGCTGGCTCCTCTTCCGTCTCCTCCTCAGTGCAGCGAACATGTAGAGCCGGGGGGTGAGCGGCCGAGACAAATCCCTTCCCCCTGAGCCTCCTTCACAACATCAACACAGGCCGGGCCGGGCCGCGCCGAACCGGTTCCGAGGCACACTCCGAGCCGCGGGGGAGCACTGGGGTGGCCGGGGGGGCAGCGCTGCCAAGGGGCCACCGCCGCCGCCTCTCCCTCCGTGTGTGCGAGTGCAGGAGGGCGGGGGAGGGGGCAGCCTGGGCACGGTGAGTCGGTACCGAGCGGGGGGGTAGGGGGAAGAGGAGGAGGGGGAAGGATCCTGTGTGTGTCTCTCTCGCTCCCTCTCAGAACAAAATGCCGACCGGAAGTGCAGCTGCAGGAATGACTCCCTCCACCGGCGCCAAACACCAACAGCCTCCCCCTTCCCTCCGCTGCCGCCTCCTCTCCTGCTCGCTCCCTCGCTCAACCAGCTCCGCTTCCGCCGCCGCCACTGCGCTGCTCGGCGCCGCGCCGCTCCCCGCCCAGCGCCGCCGCAGCTGGAGCGGCTCCCTCCGCCTCGCCTCGCCTCGCCTGGTGGCGGGCACAGCTGAGCCTCCGCTGCCTGGCTGTCTCTCCCCTTCCCCACCCCTTCGGCTGCCGCCGGAGTTTCTCTGTTTTTTTGTTTGTTTGGTTGTTGTTGTTGTTGTCGGCTTTCGCCTTCTGGTGAGCGGAACGAGACCGGAGTTGACGCTTAGGCCTGCGCTGAGAGGAAAGCAGCCAGAGATTTGCGAAGAAGTGACCGTTGAAAAAAACCCACCCGTTTTGGGGTTTATTTTTGTCTTCCCTACGGATGGTGGGGAGGACCGCAATATGCCGCCTCGCAGGAGGCAGACCTAACAAGGCGCCTTAAAATGAACCCACAAAGGCGGCAGAACCCCCGGCCCCGGCGGGCGAGACACAGGCTGGAGCCGCTGCCACCGCTCGGCCCTGTCTCGGGGGTGTAACGGGGCCGCGTCGCAGGAAGGGAAACACCCGACGCGGAAAGCGCTGCCGGGGCGAGGTATTTCCAGGTGGACACACGGAACTGGAGTGGCTTGTAAAAACAACGGGGTTTGGACGAGCACGGGGGAGAATGCCGATGTTGAAGTGAGAGGTCCTTCGCTGGAGGCTGACGCTCCCCACCGCCACCAGATTTACTGGAAGTATTTTAATTGTGGGTTTTGAAGCTGTGTTTGGAGAAAGAGAATGTCCTAGTCTGAAAGATTTTCTGGTGTTGCTCTGTATAGGTAAAACTGAATAATCATAGCACAAGGATAACAGCGAAGAAGCATTTGTAGCCGATAATAGTCTTTTCGTACTCACGTCGTTTTGCTCCTCAGTACTCGGACAAAAATCCCTTGCTTTCTAGAGGAAGCCTTGCTTGTCTGTCGACTTCAGGATTCAGCCATACAGTTGGACACAGCTGTAAATGCCCTGTGACATATAAACACACCCTTTCAGCTCTGGATGGATATTATTTGCACAAAGGGATAATATCTTACACCAATGCATTTGCATCTTTCCAAGTCTTAGGATTTCCTGAATAATGCTCTGTCTTAATACAGGTTTAAAACGCTTCTCTCAAGCTTAACTATTAAATTAGTAATGTTGGATGAATCAACGTTTGTTTTACAGCTGTAAGTGTTTTTGTTTGAAAGTACAGAAATGAAGATGACACAGGAGAATATGGTAATTCAGTACTGGAAATACTGTATCAAATGGGTGGTATGTGCTCATGTAAATTTAGTGGAAACAGACTAAACCGGGCTCTGAAAAAAAAAAAAAAAAGTATCACATACCTTAGTTCCAAGGTAATATAAAAGGTCCCAATCCTACAATTGTTTATGCATTTACAACTTCAAGTTATCCGTTTGAAATAAAGGGAAATTGGTATAGTAAATGAAGGGTGTTCCTAAGTCTTTGCACTTAATTTAGTACTGTGCAGCTCTGTAACTCAAGGGGGAAAATAATCTTCTCTTGGTAATAAACTAAAGTTTAATCAACTACATATTTGGACTTCACATACCCATATGTATGTGGACATATATGCCCATGAATTCACAGGAAAATGTGATTCTAAAACGACAAAGTTGTCCCAGGAATGTTACTTCAATCTACTTCTGACTGTTACCAATGCATATTGATGGAGTCTTCCTGTGACTTTAGTACTTTATTTATATAACAATTTTTTTTTCTTAATTGGTGACTTAGTGTGTAAATAAAATGTAAGTACGGAAATTTTCCTTTTCAAATGCCAGATATGGTTTAGACAGTACAAACATCACGGTAAGACGCACCACCTAATTGACTACTGTTTCAGTCAGAATTTTCCAGAAAGAATGTCACTGGACCATTTTATACTTTTAAAATCCCATTCAACTAAAAGAATTTGTAGAAATGGCTATTTTGCTTGAGTACTATGATGTTACGACCTGCACAAGAAAACAATTGATTTAAGTCATTAGAAGTGGTGGTGTAACACACATGAGCAAATCAGGATTTTTTTTTTTCTTAAGGGAAATTAAATATTTTTTATTCCATTAGATATTACCGTAATCCACTTTTAAAAAGGAAAGATCAAATTCTTCAATTGCATTCAGACAAGCGGTTCCTTTTGTATTCCTGTTGTCTTCAAAGGTCCACTCACAGCAATTTATTGCAGAATGGAGGCTCACTATGTTCCTAAAAAATACTTTAGTATGCATGGAGTTCACCTCACTGTGCCTGAAATGGCCAGAAAGAGGGATAAATCAAGTGTTCAGAATATTACCTGAAAACATAGAGAGATACTTTAAACCTTGTTTCTGTTCCAGTCCTTAGTCATGGGGTGGAGGTAGTCCTAATCTGTATGGGAGGAGCTATGCTGTCATACAACCATGACTGTGGCACACTACAGTGCGTAGACTGCACTGCACAAAGCTGGTGGCAGCGCGGAGGAGGGCAAAGCTCTCTGCATTCCCCTGATAAATCCACACCTATATAGTCCTGAAAATGAACTGCAAGCTTCAGGGTAAAGCTTCAGAACCTAATCCTGTTCTCTTTGATGTCAAGGGAGAATGTGTCATTTGCCCTAAACAAATGACTGGGCTCCCATAAATCTAAGATATTCGCATAGCTGGTTATTCTAGGACTCGTTTCTTGTTCTTCAAAGAGTATTTTAATGCAACTTTAAAAAGGCAGGAATTAAAAGATCTTCATGCAGACAGCACTGTTTTTAAAAGTTATTTCTCAAGCAATTTTTACAAAATATATGGTAAATTGTAGGCACCTCTCGCTGCTGTTCACAACTACATACTGAGGTAAGCTTTCTAGAGGGAAAGCATGTGTGTGTACACTGTTGAAAATAGTGAAGAGACCTCTTTGCCCTCTTCATTCTCATGTTAACATCCCTGACAGCTACACATTGTTATTCAGCTTCATAAGTTATGGACAGTGAAAATACACCAGGCACCAATGTTTTCTTAGAGGTTGCGTGTTGTCATTTGATTTTTTTCTATAGAATGAATGAAAAATGTATTGTGCTTTTCCATTTCTGTCTCTTTAAGGGCTGGTATAACATACAGGTACCTGTCATTTTAAGTTGTTAATGGGATGCACAAACATTGTTATATTTTACCTTTTAGTAATTTATAGGTAGTGTGTGTTTCTGGGTAGATTTTTTAATTAAATGTGATGTGTCAGTAAAATATAACATCATTATTGTATATGTTTTACCTTTTTCAATAATTGAAAAGAACTTTCCCATAAAATTTTGGGAGCTCACTATCTGAATGTAATATAGTAATGCAATCATTAGCTATCATCCTAAATTGAAGTATTCAGATTATTTACTATCTGGTGTTAAGACTGAACTACAACAGTGAGCAGGAACAACGTATAATGAATGCTGTATGACAAGTAATATAAAGTTATGTTCTTTGCATTGACATTCATTCACAGGAGCAAACAATAGCACCATGTAATTAATTCACTGGGGAATATTCATTGTGAGAAGTAAGCAACCTAAATGTCGGATGAGGCCTTCAATGGTACAGGTAAAATAAAATGCCAAGGGAGCCTGCAGATTGAGGAGTAAAATATTTGTACAGTTACTCTAAGAGCAAGTAACTGTAAACTTGATGGTGACTACTGATTTTTTTTTTTTTTCTGGTAAACCAGATGGAGGTAATGTTTTTTTCCTTCTTCTAATTTAGCATAATCTACCAACAAGAATTTAATATGAATGAAATAATACTTTTTCATTTTTTCTAAGTGACAAATTTGCACTATCCCTACCAAGTTAAGAACGTGCTTCTGTTTGTGTGAAGACACGACATTAATTTTATGGCAGATGTATCTTTTGAAATGTATACTTATAAAAAACAGTTCTCTGTGGAGGAAAAATGATGGAAGACAAAGCTCTAGTACTTTCATTTGAATGTTACAGTCACTTCTTATGCAAGGCACTAGGGATTCTAAATAAAGTTAAAAGATAATGTAAAACACATAATTTAGATTATAAAACATATATAATAATAAAATACATTATGTAACAGAAAAAGAGGTCAGTGATAGATTACTCTGCTGGACAAGTAGACTGGATCAGTACTGTTACATTAGGGCCTTAAGAACAGACCTAATAACAGTTGTTTTTGTAGGGAAGATAAATGATCAGTTACACGTTGTCATAGAAAGAAATCTGGCTAAAGATGCTTTTTATGCACTTTGCTGTGGATTCACCATTGGTGAACTTCAGAAAGGAAGTAGGTACCATTCCTGCTATAACTTCCTTAACTTCCCACAGATTCTTTTTCTTAATTTTGTTTGTTTGTTTGTTTGTTTGTTTTTGTTTTGAATTTGAGCCTTATATAACTCTATCCTCTCAAATGTCTTGTTTTGGCTAGGCACTAGGAAAACAACTCTCTGTCATTTTTTATAACAGAGATATAGTATTACATGTCAGTTACACAAGAAATCCTGTGTAATTTCATGTAAGAGCTGTGAGGACCACTATGGATTATTTGGAGAGATAAAAACATTCAGGCAATTTTCTTTTTTTCCACTTTTTCAGGTGTAAAGGCAAATCAATACAGCTTCATGGGTCATCAAGTCAATGCAAACATTCATCTTCTAGCACAGAACAGAAGTTAAAAATTGGCCTTAAGGACTGTTGTATTCAGCGGAAGCTGAAAGCCATACTTTTATGGATTAAAGAAATCCGAGGACATCATACCATGCATAAAATGACCTGCCACTGTGGTTTTAATGAACTTGCCAGTAAAAAGAAGACTTAACACGGAGATATGATTACCTAAATGACGTATGTTAATAAAGCTTCTTGGGCTTCAGCTTTTAAAAACTGCTTCTTTGAAAGAAAGCATAACTTTTCCATTCTTCAGATACTGAAGTGTTAAACATCTCAGCAAAAAGATTAAATGGCTACATATAAACTAACAGGTTAAACATGTCTGGGATTGTTCTCTGGCACTGAAGCTGGTAGCCACACAATGTTTTATACCTGTATTATTAAACCTTTTTCTTCTTCAAAACAAGATAGTCACATGCATCTACTGCCCATTGGGAATGGTTCCTGACTCAGATAAATGATGTTCATACTTCCAAGTAACTTTTTATTGAAGCAATTAATCACCTATTTTTTTATCCAAAAAGCTGACAAAGTTGATTTAAATTTGGCTATCAAGTTAGCTATTAGTTCATGTGAAGATATTTTAGAAAGTCCTATATGGTGGCTAAAACGGCCTTCTAACCTGCAGCAGAAGTCCCTTCTTCTTTTAGACATCCTGTGGCCCTTATGAAAGGATGTTACAGTGAGAACAGGAACTAAAAACACACATTGTGCAATAAAATGAAATAAACATAAGTAACTTTTGCACTCCTTTAAATTATGGCTGTTAACATCAATTTGTAATGAAAATAATTTCTAAAATGTAATTTATTTATTTTAAGATAAGAATGGAAAAGGAATAAGGGTAAATAAAACATCATTGGGTATTTTCTGAATGCTGAGTATTCCTCCTACAACTTTTTTTTTAAAAAAAAAAAAGATTATTTTATTTTTTAACTGGACACATGTTGGCAATTTACTTCTCAGTGTGTCCATAGCGACAAACATCAGTCCATCTACTTTGTCAGCACTTCAGAAGATGTGTGGGTGCTCCATTAGTGAGCCAGAAAGCAGTATTAACTTGTCACAGCTTTAATTTCTCACAGACTTGCAATGCCATGCATTCTGAAGCACAAAGCCTTTTTTTATCTTTTTTTAACTTTTGACAGGGACAATAAGTGGTCCAGAAAATTGAACTGTTGACTTGGAGAAGCTGCCTAGGCTTTTACAATGCAATTAAATACAAATAAATGTCTCTGCCTAGGTGGTTCAACTTGCTTACAATATGAAAAAAAAACCCCAAAACACTGAAAGAACCATACATTTTAGGAATGGTTAGCGTGGAATTCTCAAATAGCCATAATGTAAAAATCAATTCAAAATTATCTGTTTATGAAAAATGTGCTCTTCTGTATGATGATGTATTTAAATCCTAGTTTTTGATGTTTAAATTTCTGTATTTGTCCTCCCACTGTTTTGAAATACCTACACGCCTTCCTTCAGGGTTCCTAAACATAATTCATCTTTGAAGACAAGAACAGCATAGAAAATCTTTGCCTAAGAGGTATATATTTGGGGAAATATCAGGATAAGCATGAGCAGTTTTCTTAAAGTTTATAGGTAAGTGGAAATTATTTACAAATCTTGACTACAATGAAAGAACACTAGTGTGCACAGCATTGTTAATTTATAGTTTTGAGTTACTGTTGAACATTTTGTAGACTTGCCAACTTTCTCTATTGTACTCCCAGTAAAGCCTGCAATCCAGTGCAAGTACTCATATGAAAGATGATACAGTGACTCTCCTGAAGAGGCTGCAATATGTATACCTGTGCTTTTGCTAGTATGTTTTCCATGCAGGGTTCAATTCATTAAGGTGGCCTGTTATCCATAATATTGCTGTTAGATAAAACATATTACAGCTAGCTGTCATAGACAGGGCTCTTTAAAATAACTGTAAGAAGTAGTTAAACTTTCTGTAAAAAAACCAGCCTCCACAAGAACATGGGTACATGTCACCACCCAAAACAAATACACATGTGGGTGGCACATGTTTGGTTGGATATTTGAGGATAGGCACGTGTGAGAAAAAAGATGTAAAATGCCATAGAAACAGATGCAGAGAAGACACAGAAACCCATACACAGGCCTGAGCAATCACTGGAATGTAGCTCTAAGAAAAATGGAGCAAGAGAGATTCAAGGTTACTATCAACCAAAAAGGACTTGAGAATTTGAGTGAAATTTCCCCATGGTTTCCGAGGAAAAGAATGTATGCACAATCTTTATAAACAGAGTGCATTAAAACGTCTGATGCCATCATGTATTTTTTCTGACAGAGACAATGCACTAGCCATTCAAGTCAAAGCAGGTTAAGAATACATTTCTAATGTTAAAGACAGTTGCCTTCTAAATAGAACCATAAATCGCAATAACCTGCTAGCATTCAAAATACAAATTTACCTGACAGGAAAGTATATACGTGTCATAAAATATTTTTTATACTTTCATTCACTAGATTTTTTCCTGAAGTTCCTCATTACTTTCATACCTTCCATGGTTCTATTGCTGTTTCCCCTCATTTCCAGACTTAAGTCAGTCTTGCATTTACTCCAGGCTATGCTGGTGATCACTTTCATGTGATCAAAATGATTGTTTCTCCCACATTTTCTTGGGCAATGCTTATCTTTTCTCTGGCATTAGACTATGTTTTCCCTAATATTTTTGATTGTTTCCTTCTTACTTGTTCCCAAAGATAGGGGCTGCATATAAAAACCCTTACTTTCCCTTCATTTCTTATGTTGACTCTTCTTCATTAGCAAAAATTATCCAAAATATGAATCTCTACCTGTTTCTCTTAAATAATGCACTGGTTTAAAAGACAATCTCTCTACAAGCAATGATCTTACTGGTTTTATTTTTTCTGGTAGTCGTGTTTACAGACTAGTCAAATGCTCATACAGGCAAAAGAAGAATGTCCTATGTCTTTGAGTAGATGGTGAATGTCATACTTGCTTTGGTGGGTATGCCATTTTAATACTACAGAAAAGGTATTTGAGTTTGAATGATGTTTGGATAAAGAAGTCTGTTAAATAAAGGATAATCTGTTGGTAAAGAGATTAATTGTAAAGCCCATGCTATAAAATTAGTATTTAAAATATAGTATAACATTAACAGTACTTGCATGAAAATACTGTTTCATAAAAATTTATATATGTGCAGACTTGAAAATATGATCTAGTTTCAATTTTTTCCAGAAACTTCATGTAGACTGTAGAGTGCAAATGTTTCGATTCTTTATTTAAAATGTAAATGTTGTGTTGCATTTATGATTGTCTGTGAATAACTTTGCATATTGCTTATACTATGAAAACTTGGATGGTGATAATAGTTAGAAGTACTGAAGTTGACTGTCCAGCCTAGGGGCATGTTAAATAGAGATGTACCAGCTATGTATTTTGATGTTACTCTCATCTGAGTTTTCCTTAAGAATGCAGTTTCCTGAAAAAATGGTCATCTAAGCAAGTACTAATAGAAGTTTGGGGTGTTTGTTCTGTTTTTTAAAAACTAGATTCATAAAGGTAAATGCAGCTTTTTCTAGTCCATTTGAATTTTGAATGAGAAGCATCACATTTTATTTTACAGTCAGTCCTGATATTCTTATGATCCTCTCATTTTCTAAACCTTCTCATTAATACCAGCTAGAACTTGAAAAGTGAGAAAAATGCATAGTATTCCTATATTGTTGATAATTAACTCAAAAATATAACATGGCCTATGGGGAAGGAGTGTCACATACATATTTTATAGCCTGTCTGTGAGGCTTTGTTTCATTATGAACATTGTGTTACACAGCATTCTGATGACCTTCACAGTGTTACAAAGTTGGTATAGAACTGCCTAACTGTTGAACATTCAAAATCTATCAAACTGATTATCCTTAGCAGTTACTTATACCTTTTTTCTCGTTCTCACTCCTTTAATAATCTTCCCTCCCAACAATAAAAACAGATGTGTATATTTAAATGAAGATTTTTCTTACCGGGCCTCTACCAGCTTTGCCCTCTTCTAAAAGCAGTTCAGAGATGTCTATATGAGACTTCTTTATGGCTGGTGTTGTTCACATGTAATAGATATAATTTGTCCAGTTCCCCACAATTTCATTTAAAATGCTATACACTGATGCCAGAATGCCTGAAATAGAAAATTCCACATGTAATTTCAGGGGAGTTATCGAGCTGTAATAACCTGGCTGTAGGAATACAACTACATGTTTAGGTAGCTGTAGAGTAACTGCTAATTATTGCCCTTAAAAATGTGTTTTTGTCTGCAGAAAGTTAAAGGACAAGTTCTTAGAACTGTATATGTGCCAAGCAAAAAGTTACTGATCTAATAGGTTTCCTCCAGCATACATGTTTCCCTTTGATTGCAAAAACATACTGCAACTTTTTTCTTCATTAAATGCTATTTTTGGTTATGTGTTAATGTAGAGCTCAAGAAAGGTTCTGGATTGCTAGTTTAGTGCACTGAAGTTCTTATTTATCCACAAAAACAAACAGCACAGCAACAATGATTAAAGGAAACTTCCTGGTGCTGTTTCACTGGTGTGCCCTAGAGAGACTACCATTAAGGTTATAACATAGTTCAACCTCTTATATCTTTCTCGAGTATGTCGACTCCCCATATATACCGTGTTACCACAGTATTACTGCTTATACTACTTAGCTGGTACTTAGGAGTAATTGGGCAGAGAAGAAATGTTCTTATTAATCATTAGAAGACAATACCATGTTAAAAAAATTAAATTATCTTCCCAAAGACAATACCCCTCCTATTCACCTCCTTTTATGCTCCTAATTTGTTTACTCTGTGTGGTTTTGGTTTGCTTTTAAGTTTCAGAGTTTCTCAGAGGAAGCGGGCTTGGCATTTTCTAGTTGCCTGGGAAGGACTGCACATGCTCATGATTCTACAGGAGTATTTTTAGTATGCTAGAAAGCTCCCTTACGTTTATCACTAATAGCTGCTCTTAAACCAGCTACTTCATGAACATTTATGTGCCCTCAGTTTCCTCTTTCTAGATGCAGATCAAAGAACCCAGTTCCTCACTTTCTTGAGAAATGCTTATTATGGGCGTCTAAATCAAAGATGCCACAGTATAATCTGTTAATAGCAAAAAGTATCTTTTGTATACGCTGACGTTTTAAATCGATCCTAAAGAACACAATCAACGTATCTAAGATACCCCAAACCACTGCTGTAACCAGGTGTGTGGAGAAGCCCTCAATGCCCCGGCACGTTCCCTGTGGTGGGTCTCAGCCGCTCAGCCCCCGGTTCTCAAACACTCTGTATGAAATCTGGTCGAGTTACTTGCGTTTATGCTCAGCACACCCGTTAGCCAAGCCTATTTGTTAACGCCTCTTCCGCTGAACACCTTTTGGCTCAGATTGTGTTATTATTTGCACTAAAGAAAGCCACTGGACTCCTGACTGAGCGGCACCCCGGACTGCCCCGCGGCGGCCGCTTCCCGCGCCTTTGTCACTCCAAACCCCTTCTCCCATCACCGCTCCCCTGCCCTCCCTTTCTTCTCTCCTCCCAGCCCCGTTCAGGTAAACGAGGCCTGTCATGAGCAGCCACTGCCCCAGTGAGGAGGAAAGTGATGCCAGAAGGAGAAATCAAAGTGGAGCTAAAGGCTCCTAAAGTGCCCTGCCAGCCCCAAACACGCTACCGAGGTGCCGCCTCGCCTCCTCCCTCAAACCGGGCTGAGTGGAACTTGCCCACGCAGGAGAAAGAAGGGAGGTGCCCTCAGGATTTTACCTCAGGATCACCTCTTTTAACTCGTAGATCTGCTCCTCGTACTTTATACTCACTGCTTATAACTCTCCTTTTGAAATTCTGTCATTAATTTTAAAGCGGATAATTAATAACCTGTAGGTATATATTTCCCCCCTCCCCGGGTAATGGAACAGTCCGTTGGGTTCCTCGGCGCCGACGCTCAACTTTTAACTCCTTTTCTGCCAAATCCCAACCTCCCGCTGTAGAAGTTTATGTCTTTCAGAGACTGGGATCCTGCCTCAAGCTCTGCCACACTTAAACACCAGACACAAGTCAGGGTTGTAAGAACTATCTCATATAGACCGTGTGAGATGGGGGAAACGACTACTGACTCTTAAGATGGACTTCAACACCATCAGGTAAAGTCATCCAACGTGTTTTCTTCTTAGTAAGTGTTGTGGAAAAATGTGTCAATGCTTAAATATTGATTGGGTAAGCTGATTTTTTCCTTCTTTTTCAAGTTTTCCGATGGAGAACTTTGTAGACCCTGTGTGGTGCCTACCTGCCACCCCAGGTCAGCATTCTCCTCACCCCTTGAGATCGTACCTTGCCCTCAGTCAGTGGAGAGCAGTTGCTCCTCTCAGGTGAGCTGTCACCTTTCAGAAAAAACTTCTTTTTTTTTTCTCTTGAGCAATAACTGGAGACATAGAGGTGTCCTGACCTGACACCTGGGGTCCTAAACTGCATTTCTCAATTTAAGCACTTAAGTGTCTATGGTAAGATGGTATGGATTTCGATATAGTAATTCCCATTGCAATTGCTGGAGAATTAAAGAAAATTATAGTAAATGTACTTGCTTTTTAAATGTAATGTGAAGGGTCATTTAGATCAAATTTCACAGAATCATAGAATGGTCGGGGTTGGAAGGGACCTTCAGAGATCATCTAGTCCAACCCTTCTACCAAAGCAGGTTCACCTAGAGCAGGTTGCACAGGAACGCATCCAGGCAGGTTTTTAATATCTCCAGAGAAGGAGACTCCACACCCTCTCTGGGCAGACTGTTCCAGTGCTTTCTTCAACTATTCCTTCATTTCTCTATTGCTGCTTCTCGTCAACTTCAAGTGGCAATTCAGTCCCTCAAAAAGTTTCAGTTATCCTAAATAAAAGTGTGTACAAAACCTATCAATTTATCCTCAGTTCTTAGCATCTTCAGTCTCTTGGCTGTACTGAACACTAGAAACGCCGTTTCCCTTCCTCAGATTGTCTCCTGGGTTCACAGCACTGGATCTCTTTGGAGTTTTCCCTGACCGTAATGACTGCAATTAAATGTTTTTCTTTTGGTATTTTCCATCTTAGACATCTTTTCTAGATCAGGGTTCCTTCTTTTGACCACTCTTTTTCTTTCCATTCTCTTTTATTCTCTAATTTCCACAGGATGATGTTCTGAACCATACTGAACTGTACGGTAAGAGCCATTTAAAGTTTTTAGGAAGAAAGGGAGGCATATGATGCCAACTTAGGTGGGAGTGTTGACCTGCTTGAGGGTAGGATGGCCCTACAGAGAGATCTGGACAGGTTGGATCGATGGGCCAATGCCAATAGTATGAAGTTCCACAAGGCCAAGTGCTGGGTCCTGCCCTTGGGTCACAACAACCCCATGCAATGCTACAGGCTTGGAGAAGAGTAGCTGGAAAGCTGCCTGGCAGAAAGGAACCTGGAGGTGTTGGTCAACAGCAGGCTGAATATGAGCTAGCAGTGTGCCCAGGTGACCAAGAAGGCCAATAGCATCCTGGCTTGTATCAGGAATGGTGTGGCCAGCAGGACTAGGGAAGTGATTGTCCCCCTGTACTCAGTGCTAATGACGCCCCACCTCGAATACTGTGTTCAGTTTGTGGTCCCTCACTACAAGAAAGACATTGAGATTCCGGAGTGTGTCCAGAGAAGGGCAATAAAACTGGCGAAGCACCTAGAGAGCAAGTCTTATGAGGAGCAGCTGGGGGAACTGGGGTTGTTCAGCCTGGAGAAGAGGAGGCTGAGACCTTATTGCTCTCTACAACTACCTGAAAGGAGGTTGGAGCGAGGTGGGGGTCGGTGTCTTCTCCCAAGTAACTAGTGATAGGACAAGAGGAAATGGCCTCAGGTTACACCAGGGGAGGTTTAGATCGGATATTATGAAAAATTTCTTCACTGGAAGAGTTATCAAGCATTGGAACAGGCTGCCTGGGGAAGTGGTGGAATTGCCATGCCTGGAGGTATTTAAAAGATGGGCAGACGTGGTGCTGAGGGACATGGTTTAGGGGTGGTATTGGCAGTGTTAGGTTTAAGGTTGAACTTCATGATCTTAAAGGTCTCCTCCAACCTGGGTGACTCTATGGTTCTATTCTATGATTCTATGATATAGCTTGAAGTAAATACAGAAGAAAATTGTTACTTTTACTCCAAGTTATTAAGGTTATTCGGCATGTGTTGGTAGCAGGGAACATGTGGAAAGAGTTCTGGCAGAAGAACTTCTGCAAGAAGTTCATGTCCCCTGCACTAGTGCAAGAGAGCTTTTTCCAGAAGCCTCCTAAGTTATATGAATGGATGTATGAATTGCAGCTCCTAGACAGCTTAAGGCCAAGCAAGGTGAGTTACTTGTGCTGGTGTCTGACAATTCATGAATATTGGTATCATATTTCCTATAACAAACTAGGCATTAGAATATTTAAATTTATTACAGCTGTATAACTTCTTGTCTGAAAAGTGTTTTGCACATTTGGCTTATATTTCAACATTAGGCCTAGTTTTCTAATCTAGGAAGCACACATGGTGTACAACTGCAACCACAACCCGTAAAAGTAAAAAGAGAAGGAAACTGTTTCGCAAAATAACAATAATAAATTGCAAGATTTTGTTTAATACAATGCATATGAGAAATGTCTGCTTTTACTTAGAAAACTTTGGAAAGTTTTTTAAAAAAGGGTAAACTAGGGTGCTGTATTTACTCAGTGAATGTTGTTGTTAGCTTCTTTTCAGTCAAATCTAGAGCTTTCCTTTTCACATGAGGAAGCGTTGGGAGCACTGGGAACTTGTCAAGCCGTGGTTGATTCTGTTGACTTCCTGATCCCCCCTCCAGTTAGACTCCAGAAAGGACCTCTTTACTCTCACACTACAGCCTTGCAGATGGCTTTGGGGTTTGTTGGGTTTCTTTTTGTGTTAAAATCCACAGCTTGTTTTTCTTCCTTCAGAAATAAACAAGGAGATAATATAAAACCTGTGTTTCTACTCTGGGATCAGTCTTTCAGAACAGCCATAAACCTTCCTTGTAGAAGGCACCTTGGCTGCCTTTCATTGATATTGAAGGTTATCCATACCAATGCTTTTTTGCAATGCTTTAAACTGAATGCCTCTCATGGAATCTGTCAGCTTCTGTCCAGTTCTCATGTCAAGAAATTTAGTATTAGGATTATATTTACAAGAAATGGTATTTAGGTATGGAAATACATAGCTAGGTCATAAAAAGAACTCTCATCTCTATATTGACATGTGAAGAGAGAAATTACACCCTTTAATAGTTGAAATCTAGTTTGGAAGCAAGTACACTAAAATACCCCAGCCCCAGTGAAATTTTCTGAATAATTACCATGTTCCCCTAATGTCCCTGAAAATATCAATATAGCTTTTAATTTTTAGCCCTATTGGATATAAAATTTGTCCTGGAACCCAATTTCTCCTTTACCATTTCTTTAAGAGTTACCACTTTAAAGTTGCAAAAAGGAAGTGTTAGAAGTCTTCCTCTATTCTTGGAATTTTTACCCCAAAGACATGTTTTTCCATTAGTGTCGTCTTCTTCTTCTTGTTTCAGTGCCTGAGCAAATTTTGTCAGTTGTTTTGTTTCCCTAAAGTAATCACGTCAGTTTTGTGGCCCATTAATTTACGAGAAACCCATTATTTGTAGTGAAAGTTTACTCTGAATAAGTTTGGGAGCTGTTTCTAATTTTTAACCTCCAAGCATTTATGGCATTCAAAAATACGCTGATTGTTTCAGTCCAAAATAGTAAAAGATTAAAAAAGGTGATGTACCCAGAGCCGTTGGGCTGTTTTTTTGAACATCTCTCGTGTAACATTCAGTTTAGTCTCCTGTCTGAGAGTTAATTGGTCTCAGGACACCAAGATTCAAATAAAGGTGCTAATGTGAAATCCATCAGTTAGAGCACTCAGTCAAGAACCTGCTTTCATACTGACGAAGTTCGGACACGTTACGTGCACGTTTGCGGAAAGTGACGGGGAGTGAGCGCATTGCCGGGCGCTGCTCACCGCGGCCGCAACGGCGGGTAGCGCCGGGACCGCCGCCGGTCCGCGGCCGCCGCACGGCCCGCCCGCACCTCCCGTCTCTTTCCCACTAGATGGTGATAGAGGAACGGCTCCGGCTTCCCTGTTGGCAGGACAGCAGGTTCATCTGCCGCGGGCTGACAAAAAGCAATACATTCTTACTCATGCATAGTCTCTTCGATGTAAGCAGACGATTAAAAGTAGTTTCAAACAAACTTCTTTCCTGTTTTGTAGGAAGCGCGGTCTGTGATAAGATTACAAAGAAGGATGAATCTTATCAAGAGAGAGGAGGTATTTGAGTCTGAATAATTAATGCCTAAATATGTGTGGTGATAATACTAATGTGCAGAACCTATTAGGACACTTTGGTGGAAGATATATTTTAGAAATTTGACATTCTAAATGGCACCAGTCATAATCTTTTGCCTAACTCAAAAAGAATGTCTTATTTCAGCACATAGCAATCTATCAATCCATATGGCATAAATGATTCTGTGGAAGCCCTTGAATTATATCGGAGAGAGCAGTGTGTGGAACTGCTTTTTGTACAGGGTCTTGGGTATGTAAAGACAGCAGCAGAAGTTGCGGCTGTGAGTAGATTTAGAAAGACTGGTACTTTTATCAAAAGTACATGATATAAACTTTAAGCAACTGCATGTTACAGAGCTGGGGGAAAGTGATGGTACATATGGAAAGTAACTGATAACAATACAAATTCTCACACTTCTTTCTCACATGTGGACCATCAGTTTCTTTAAAATAAAACTGGCAAAAATCCTCTTCACTTGAACAGTTTTGTAAGTGTTGGCTGCTTACAATAGATTTAGTCCACAGGTCTTAACTCACCAGTAGTTTTCCTGCTTCTTCCTCTGATCCTCTACACATTACCTAAGTGCTTATTTTCAAGGCCTGGTACTTCTAAAAGGATGTGGGTTATTTGAGATAGGCCTGCAGGCTGCAGGCTACACCCATGAAAATATAACATATGGTATACAGGAGCATTGAATAATAAAGTTAGTTTGGAAAGCTTGGGTTTGGGACCAGAAGGCCATCTTGCATCTAAGTAAATCAGCTAAGTAGAGGAGAAATCGCTAAATACACGCTGAAATTGAGAACTTCTCATAGTTAAAGGGCACTGTCACCATTGTTGTCTCTGAGACAAGGATATAATTCAGAATATTTTCTAAAAAAAATGAATCTGCAAAATTTTACAAGCCACTGGCAAGAACATTTGAAATGCTATGCTGCTGGAGTTCAGTGTCTCTAAAGTAGGGAGTCAGGATTTATTCCTACTTTGACTTGCTGTGATTGAAAAAGAAATTTGAATCCTGTCAACCAAATGATGGAGATATTAATTTCCCTTCATATTGCATAAGGCCTCATGAATCGCTAATATTTATGCTGCTACATCTGTGTTTATATACTATTTGTTTATAATACTGTTTGTGACAAGTATATACTAAATTTGTAAACTAGTTTAAGCCTGAACTGAATATTATAATAACTAAACAATCGTAACTCTAAATTCAACATGTTATACAAGTAAAAAAAATTAATAGTGGAGAGAAAACTAGAATTAAATATATGCCACAAAGTTAGTATTTTCTGCTATTATAATCACTTACAATTAGGTTATCTGAAATACTTTTGTTTAGATAGAGGAACAGACTTGTAATATCTTAGTTTTCATTATCTTGCCTACAGAAAAGTTAAAAACATCTGAAAATGTTTTACAGAAAATTTTACACTTTCAGCATACTGCTGTCTGAAAATCAACGGCTTTAGCATTCTAGAATTAGGTATACACACAAAATTACTGCTGTTTTAATTACTATTTTCTATAGATAACACTTTATCTGTGACTCTAAACCAGATTTTAAAAGGTTTGTTAATCATTAGTAAGAAGTTTTTACAGAGAGGCTAAATTAATTGCTCAGAGAGGTTATACAAATCAAGCAATAGCTTCACTCCCTACACTGAAGAATTTAAATTGGGCTTTGCAGTTTTCCTTGTCAGTATCCAGTTTTATTTTCTGAAATACTAACAGTTGTTGAAAACGTCCTGGTACAAGTTGTTGCTATTAGAAATAGGCAGGAAGTGAGACAGTTTAGGAAATAGAAGATTTTCCAATATGGATTGTTTTGTTATCAGTGTGATTATTAACATCAGATACCAACACATCCTGTCTGAACCTTACCAGTTCAGACCTACCTTTCGACTTTCTTGAGAGGTACCTTGATGTTATCCTTCATCCTGTCTTACTGTGTCTCTTATGATGGTTCAAATGTTCTCTTCACAACATTGATAATTATTACCTCATCTTTATAGGCAGTAAAATGTCTTTTTCTAGAGGAATCTATAAACATTTTTCTCTCCTAGTATTGCCCTGAGTAGGACCAGATGACACAGTGATGACATCTCCATCCTGCCTATACTGTAGCCTCCACTGTTAGAAACATGAATAGAGTTGCATTAGTGGATGGAAAACAAGCAAACAAACAAAAATCTCATACAGGCATTTCTTTAAAGTTGTGGCATGTATTTGCTGGAATTTCTACATACAATTTAATATCCCTTCTTCCCTTGACTGATACAAGTTGTCAGACATCAGCTACTGCAGAATGATCTTGTCCACCTTCTTACCCTGGGAACATGTATATTTTAACATGTATTTTCTAATGACCTACTTAGTTCCCACAGTAATTTCTGCTTCTAATCCAAAGTTGCTGTCTTCATTTTTACAAGCTATCATAGTCTTGCATTTGAGAAAGTGCATTTCAAGAGACAGCTAGATACCCTCCATTAAAAAAATACAGGTAAAATTAATGTTCCACAGTCTCATCACTAAACTAACTGCGTGTATCTGCACACTTAATTCATATATAGTATAGCTTAACCCATTGTAAAAGAATTCAGATAAATCATCTTACTTCAAATTTTTTGCAAGCTAAGAGCATACAGTGCATATGAAAGGTAGCTCAGCTGATGCTTGGTAAGCCACAGTAACTTGATTCATTATCAGTTCCCTGGGAAGTTAGACCACAAATCATATGAAGTTGCATAGGGTAAAATCTCAAGAGGTTTAACAGATTCCTGGTATAATGTACTCAATATATGACTTTCAACATACTGACATTTGTGAGTTTTAGCTGAACTCTGTTCAAAAGAGCTTCAAAAGAGAAATTCTGCTTAAGAGCTATTATTATGAATGATAGAAGTGTACAGCAGATATTGGGAGCATCATAGTATGGGGACACATCTCAGGAATCAAGCGAGGAAGGTGTAAGCAACATAGTCTGTAACTGTTGGTATGGACTTGATAGAAAGCTCAGGGGAAAGGAGTGAAAGATAGCAGTTTGAACAGCTGTTTCTGCAATGTGCCAATGTAACCTCAATGGGAAGTAAAAACTGGACAGAGCAGATCGCATGCAGCCAGGTGCTGAACCTGGAAAGGTTCCCTTAAGTCAGCACACACAGAGACTCTGGTGCCATGCCAAGCAGTATTGCATATGAGATATGAGGTTAAGTAAGAATAATCATTAGGAGCTCTGAGCAGCGGCAATCTCACTGTTACATTTCTGCCACTTGGCTCGAACTGTCTGGAGGATCAATGATTGCATAGTGACGTGCATTAACTTGAGGAAGCTTAATACAAAGCATGCATGTATTTAACCCCACTGAGGCAGCGTCTCAGCCTGAAGACAATGGCAGGAAAAAGGCTTTTTAAAGCATAACATACTGCATGTTTTACTGATGCCTGTGCTCACGTTCATTGTCCATGTGCGTTGTTAATATCAGAGGTCCAGTATATGGAAACTGTTCACGGCCTGAAAAATCCAATACGGGACAGCCCACTCGGATGAGCTAGGTGGAGATGCTACATTAGCTGCTACATCTAATCCTCATTCTTGATTGTTAAAAAATCCAGTGAGTTTGTACGAAAGGGAATATACACATAGTTGTTTATAATAGTTACTTGTTAGTACAGAATGCCAGCAATCTTTACTGACAATTATGAAAGTGAGAAAATAACTCCCTCACCCACCCAAAATAGTTTACAGTTTAGATAAACAGTCAAGGAAAGAAGGACTAAATGAGAAAGAATGGGAAAGTAGAACAACTGAGCAGTTCAGTTAAATTCTTATGTGCTTGTTCCCTATTTTTTTCTTTGTAGATTTTGTTTGTTTGGTTGTTTTTTTGTTGTTTTGGGTTTTGGGGTTTTTTTGCTTAGAAGTTTGAAAATGCAGAGTATTTTGTTTTCTCTTACTAGTTTGTGAACGTTTCACTGTGAAGGGATCTAACATCTGTGGGCCTTTAAGGCCCACATAAGGACATCACGGAGGAAAAAAAATCCTCTCTTTTTTTTTTTCCCTATTAGAGAATTTAGAAGATTTGTGTAGCAAAAGAAAAGCAAATGTATTTAGCAAGTTATAGGTTTGATTTTGGAGGATTAATCTATAGGTGTTAGTACCCCAGACAAATCTTATTTCTACAGACTATTACAGAATTCAAACCTGGGAGTGGAGCAACAGTTACTTTAGTGTTCACTATGAGATTTCCATTTTTTCAAAGAAACATACTCTTTCAAAGAAACTTTTTTAGGATTCATGTGTACTCCTAAATTCTGTCAGTTCCTGCTAATATAATTTAAAGATGCATTCTGGTAGTAGAAAGCGACACAGGAAAGGGTAAAAACAGTTTGCAATTGTCTTAAAGCATCATTTAGAGTCTGTGCTATGCCCCAGATGGATAAGACTGCAGATACTAGGTCCATGGCCAGGACATATCCAAAGGTGTTTCTATTTAGGGTGCTTTCTATACCACAACTCTTATGTAACCACATCAAAATGATGAAGAAAGCTTCCTCTAGTAAAATCTCAGGGAAGGTTAATGGTGCAAATACTGCCTGCTGTCCTGCAAAGATGAATCACTCAGTGGGCATAGGACAGCCTCAGCTGGAGGAAAGAAGTTTAATTTGCATACTGCATGTCTTCAGTGATGAACAGCCCTCAGAATTTGGAAGAACAATGTAGTGTGTCTTTTACCCAGGAAAAAGCTTATTTGGAAATTGTATTGTTACATGCTAGTAGCCACTACAGACAGTGTTACTCCTCTCTAGTCTGATCAACAAAAGAACTTGTTAAATGATAACATACAGCTTTAATTTCTATTTCGCTGGCTAAGTGCATATCCTCCTAGGGAATCTTATGGATTGAAATGTGGATTTTCAGAGAAATTTCTTGCTCACAATTCTGCAACCATTCATTTTCCCTAGGACTCCAAGTAACTATTGCTTCAGACATAAGAGATATACTGTGGTATTATTACCAAATCATATTATTTACCTCCTAGAATGTTCATAAATGATTCATTGAAAAAGACGTAAAAATAAACACATTAAAATGAACAATACATTAAAATATCATTCAAATTAAGGTGCACTTTCCACAAAAGATACGTTCTAAATTATATTAGTTAAATATCTTGCAAAACAGTAATTAAAGGAACCCTCAAAAAGAAACAATGGTCTTAAAAGGTTTTCTTGTTGGGCTGTAAATCTTAAGGGAAATCAAGTGAAAATGTAAGGAGACTGTTGATTGTACCAGCCAGTCCATTCATCGTTGCTGATACACATTAGAGTTACAGGTCTATAAAACAATTTCAAAATATTTTTTTTACTAGCGTTACAATGTGATAATAATATAAATATATTGTGATGCTGAGGTAGACATTTGGTGGTAGGCTAATAGTGATATTACCATAGCTTGGCATCTTCCCAGCATTGTTGAGCTGTTGAAAAAATGTGCATCTAAGATTTGCATCAGACATTTTCTCATTTGAAAAAAGTTCTATTACCTTCAATATTAATAATGATTTTTTTAAATGTGGATGATTTGTTTTAGTGTTACGTGTTTGCCAGGTTTAAAAAACTTGCTCACATTTTGCACTGTTTGGAAACCTAGTCAGTAAAGCACCCATTTGTGCAGCGACAACAAAAACAAATTAAGCAGAGAAAAACTAACAGTCCAAGAGTAATTAAATTCAATTTAATATGAATAGGACGGAGTTTATATTTTATTTACAAACCACCATGTTAAGTCATTTCTTCTAGTATGGTATACTTATGCAAAACATATCAAAATAAAGAGATGGAAATCTTATTACCTTATCAAGATTATGATGTTTGGCCTAACAGTAACTTTATAGGATAAGTCTTATGTTTGATATATGAATATAGAATGTTAAACCATATTAGGAAGGACAGACAGAAGAAGAGGAATAAGATATTACTCTGTATATTGACGTATACATGCTTGCTCTGAGAGACAGAATCTGTCAGAAAATAAACCTGTTTAAAGTCCATAGTGGCGAAAAAAGAGAAAAATAACAAAGGTGGTTTTATGGTTAGTCAAATATAAAACATCAGTCCAAGGTGATGAGGTTGATGAAATAATTTCAGACTAGGCTGAGCTTTGGTAGAAGTACAGCGTGTAACAGGATGTAAAGTATGAACAAGTTCTTGGAACATATTGGTCAAATTTTTTATTGTGACACTAAGAAGGAAAACAGGGTGAAGTGCATCTGACATTGAAATCATGGGTATAGAGTTGTTTCAGAATTTGAAGGGGAAAAGCAACATTGATGATTGTGGTTGTGAAATTATAGAATTCATGATTCCTAGGAAGAGAATAAAAATACCATTAGTAAATATAATCCCGTAGGAAAGGATTCTAATGGAAAAAAGACCTCAGGAATGCCAGTAGATAACTAAGAAAAAAAATACTAAGGGCATAAATGAGAAATATTTCAAAGTGAAGGGGACTGGAATAATAAAATGCAAAATGCAGGATGGAGAATGACAAATTTGTAATGAAAGATCAGGGAGAACTAGTACCAATCCTGAATATCTGTCAGCACTGTTGTGCTATTGTCCAATAATCAAGCACAATGCTTAAATATGAATATCGTCAGTAACATGTATGAAATAATATGTCCACTGTATTTGAAACTGGAGTATTTTATTCAGTTTTGGTGACTGTATTTCAAGAAAGTTTTGGACAACTGGAAAAAAGCTACAAAGGATCAGTGAGAATAACCTGGAAAATATGACTCACCTAACAACTTTGAATGAATTCAGGCTGTTTGGCCAAAGGAAGGCAGGCTTGAGGAAGCTCTCAGAACTGTGTTCAAATATGCAAAGTGTGTCTGAAAATGGCAGGGGGAACACCAGTGTTTGCTCTCGATCAGGCAAGAAATACCAGCTCAGTTTGCAGGAAGGAAGATTTACGTTAAGCATTAGAGAAAAGAGAAAAAAAAGCCAGTATTTTCACAGTCAGATAGTTAAATACTGAAGTAGATGGCCTGGACAGATTGTAGAATCTTTCATAGAATAATAGAATCAGAGAATGGTTTAGGTTGGAAGGGACCTTAAAGACCGTCTAGTTCCAACCCCCTTGCCATGGGCAAGGACACCTCCTACTAGACCAGATTGCCCAAAGCCCCATCCAACCTGGCCTTGAACAGTTCAGGGATGGGGCATTCACAGCTTCCCTGGGCAACCTCTTCCAGTGCCTCACCACCCTCATAGTGAAATATTTCTTCCTGAAATTTCTTTCTTCTTTGTCACTGAAGGTTTAAGGACAGGTGCTGCAAATAGTGTACATCTTGTGTTTGGGCAAGAGAATGGACTAAATTAGTTTCCTTTCAATTCTTCATGATCCTTAGATTTTATATCTACTTTATAGAATGAAGTCAGCTGCGAGAAGAAGGTACAGAGTAGTGGCAAGGTAAATAAACATAGTTTTTATCTGAATGATTGTCCTCTATTAAAACAGGTAGAGATCTGCATTGTGATTTTAAAAACAGACCTGCATTTTTAGGTGCCGGTTGGAATGTAAGTTTGCAAGAAAGAATACAAACAAATTTAATCTCTCTAATGAGACATTGATGATGAACATGTTTTTTTGTAATAATCCATTGTATTGTGGAGCTAATGGGATTTGTATTGAATGTATTTCCTGTAGATCCACAAGTAATATATGAAGGTCAAGCTAAAATTCTTTCTCAAGGAGGACTGACTTGATCTAGTCTTTTGATTTAAAACCTTTCAGATTATACCTATCATGAAATGGTTTATTTCTAATGAATCTGCTTTAGGAAATAGCTACAGAGCATCACTTGTAGGTCTGATCCCTAGCTACTGCAGTGGTTGTCTTGAAGCTGGTCTTGACTGTGGTACTACACTTAAAATATCAAACTATATTAAATGAAATTTAAAGTATGGAGCTGCAGTCAAGAAGCTCTTTGGCCATTAACACTATCACATTAGTGAATAATAAATTTTATTGACTTTTAACTTCTTATTGTTTTATTGGGTTTTTTCCACAGACTACAGCAACTCAAAGATGATGCAAGTCTGTCTCAAGTTGAAAAGTTACGAGTTTGCTATGAAAAACTCCTTTTGATTAGTTGATTTGCTTTTGATACTTTCTGCTTTGTTATTGTATTTACTTTATTATTCATGAGCTACATTTCAGGTATTACACTGTGATAGCTCTGATGGTTTAAGGATATAAGCAAAGCTGAAATTGTCCAAGGTAATCAGGGTTTGTAGATTTTAAATCCAGTGGTGACAGTGATGACTTTACTGCATAAGCATTGGAAGTAGCTCCCAGTGGTTAGTCTGCTTTCTTTTCTTGTGTGTGTTGGGTGGATTCTATTTCAAATAACGCATTTCAGTGTCTTCTGTGTTTTAGTTAAGGGATGTATTATGGTTGTGGTGTAGTTTTGCTCTGTGTATTTGATGCATTTGCCTGATGAATCATTCAGGGATGATAAGGGACCTGATCTAAAATCCAATACTGTCAGCAAGAATTTCTTATGCACTTAAAAGGAAATAGAGCTAGGCTGTAAAGAAGTTAGCATGCCTTTAATGAGCAGCTTTTATTCTAATAAGCTATCACAATTTTGCTTTTACGTTGTATAACACAGCCTTTGTATGTTTGTGATATTAGGAAAGACGAAGAGTATAGGGGTCATCTCCAGAATGAAAATTCACTTCTTCCAAGTGCATTATATTTATTTTTGCTGTTTAATGTTTTCCAAGGAAGGGTAATCATAAAAGGAAATCCAGACTAATCTGCGTTTATTTCTTTATATATTTGGTACAGGTTTTTTGTGCCTACAGTGACCAGTTTAAGCAAATGACTAAGTAGGTATATTTAACTTATTTTATATTTTACTTTTCACAAATGTAGAGGGTACATCTTGAAGAAGTACAGGAAGAAACATTTTCTAGGGAATTATGTAGCTACTCAGTTCTGTTGCATTTTCCAAAGTGAAAAAAATGGACACAATTCTCATGTCATATTCATTCAGTTTTTAATTATTGCAGTAAAAACAACCACTACCTGTCCTCTAGAGGTTTTATTACTAGCACGTCTTGCTCCACTGTATCACAGTTGTATAGGAAGGCTGATTTCAGTCTTCACCACAGCAACATTCACAGTCTCTTCTGCCCAACAAGCATCTACTCCTTTCAGGCAGTGTCCATTTTGCTTTCTCTCCTCTTGACCCTGTGACTGATAAAAAATCTTGTGACAAAAACAGTGAAGTCATTTGTGTCACAGTTCTTTTCCAAATCTCTCCCCATGATGCTTATAATGACTATATTGTGCTCATTTTTAGCAACAGTTAGATATATCATTTTGCATAACTTTCTTGTTTAGCTGCTACTTTGTTGTCCCTTTCCTTGCACCCACCTTATCTATTAAATTTCCTTGTATTTGAAGGTGATACTGTAATCTTTTCAAAACAGCTAATGTCTTTATTTTTGCTCATTATTTAGAACCCTGATCGAGACTGTTGAGTGGTAAATAACCCAGATAATAATAGTAAATGAGAAAAGAGACACCTTGTTGGTTTCAGCAATTTCTACTCTGTAGAAAAGTGACACACATTTAAAAGTAAACCTTGGTAAACCTTACCAGGTTTTATTTCCCCTCCTCATCTCCTGATTTTCTCCATGTCCACAATGCTTTTCCTTTAAGGTGGCATCTCTTTAAAAAATTGCTTTCTGCAACACTATTCTTTCATTAGGCCATAGTATTGGTTCAATATTCACTTAGCATCATCAAATTAATTAAAGGTGCACCTTCATTAGTTTTTTAGTTTCGAAGCAACTATCTCACTTAGCTTTGGTCAGCACTGCAAAATGGTCTCAGAGAACACTGAACCAGGATGTGCATGCCAGTGCACCTAATGCAGTCTAACCACTGATGGTCATTCAGTTGGTGGGACCAAGGCCTGCACACAGGTCCTCAGCACCAATGATTTCACTGCACAAATTGACTCCTATTGACCTGTGCCACTTACTAACACAGACAGCACTTGTTTCATTCGTTGAAGTGTTTGTATTTGAAGGAATTATTACTGGTGGATGTAAGCAACTGTCATATTTGTTTATGAAAAATTGTGGTCTCCTATAACAAGGGACAAAAGCAAAACTGTAATTTAGAAAATGCCTGAATCACAAGGTGTAGTGTTCCCCCCCCTCGCCTAATGCCATTTAAATTCATTTAGCGATGCTAACTGATGTTATACTTTGTTTGAAAGTATTATTCCAATATTTTCCTGTTCATCTTTGCAATAATTCTGGCTACTTTGAGAAAAAAGGTGTGACAGACAGTCACTGGGGAAGAGAAGACTGAAAGGTTGTGAGCTGAGAAGACAAAGTTATTTCAGTTCCCAAATTCTTTGTGTACCATAGGTGTATACTTACAAGTTTGTAGCTTATGCAAGATCAATTAATTTTCAGCATCATGACTTTCATCACTTCGTCCCATTTAAAATATTAATTCCATCAATACACATGAAGCCAAAGAACAACCATTTCAAATACTGTATTTTAATTTCTGGTTTTGATTACTGTATTTTTTAGAGTGTTTTGAAGTTATTTTGGCATGAAAGATACTATGGAAATGACAATGGCATGTTTTACTTCTGTTACTGGAGTGTCATCCCAGTACACCTGCACTGACATTGTTGGGATTGTGGGATGGGAAACAAAATCCTTGAAGGTGAATGATGGAATCAATGTCATGACAAATGAGGTTATGAAAAGTAATTACTCTGCATGCTCAATGAAGGTTTTCCAAAGGTACAAATACTATCATTTTTTAATATAGTGAAATGGTTTCATCTATTAGATGCTTGAAAATGTTACTTCTTAGATGTAAGTTCAAAACAGGAGAAGATTATTTTCAATTCAGTAGGAAGAAGCAGAAATCTATACACTGTTTTTAGAAAAGAAGAAAAGAAATATTCCGTCTTCACTACTAGCATATTATTCACAAAGCCCTCGGCTATTTTAGAGTGTTGGAATATTACAGACTGCATAGTGGGCTTTAAAATAGAAAGTCAACCCAGCCTTAACTGCAGGAGCATTCCATGCACTATTACAACAACAATTTGTGATTCTCTTCCCACTCATTAAATCTGCCAGTCTATGGCAGTTGAGAGGTGCATTTTCCAAATGTATAACTTCTATTTAACACCTCTAAACCAGAAAGTACTTGTCTTGTTACCAATAGACAAGAATAAGTTCAGTGGCTGTGAATGTGATCACCTTTGGTGTGAAATGTGACAATGTAACCAAATGAAATAATGTTCCTTAAGTATCTTTAATATGAGAATAAAGATTATTGTAGCATGCATCAAAAACTGCAGGAAGAATTTTGGTAGAAGTGATTTACTACTCAGGATACAATTTGATGAAATCACAAAAAGAAGGTGTCAGTCTGTTCTTAGTGATAGGGTTTGCTTTAAGTGCAAATAAAAAAGGGATGTCAAAGAAAATATAAACATTATCTGCAGCAGTTATATTCCTGACAGTTCTCCAATTCAAAGGCTGGCTGGCTTGACCTAATGTAGCTTCTCTTGTAATCTTGTAATAAAGGTTAAAGCATGAGGGTGAAAAAATCTTTCCCACTAATTTATAACAAATACATAAATTTTTGCTTGCAGTGATAGGCGATTTGCTTTATACCTCCACATTTCATAAGAGAGATCTAAATACATACTCTGTGTACATAACCATTCTGGTTCAGTATAGCTTATAATTGTTTAATCCCAGTTGCTTTTTCTTGTTGCTATATTATGAAGGTTTTTGCTAATAAGTACTTCAGAAATTAAGGTTCTGGTCTCTCATATCCCTACTCTCACTCATCTGTGAACGTATATTAATGAAACCTCAAGTCCCCCTAAAGTTCTGTCATTCAGCATCCCCATTGTGTCCATTTGTTTATTTATCCCCTGAACTACAACTTAAATCTGTGGATTCATATTGCCTTCACTTCTGCTGCAATCCTTATTCATTCCATGACTATTTCCCATTGTCAACCTTGCAATTCTTCCTTTAAAATAATCCTTAAAAAAATCCCTTCCTAAATTTTGGGAAACAAACTACTCGGGGAGACTGACCATATTAGTTTATTTAATTCTCTTATATTTTTGTAGAATACTAATTTTTTTTGAATCTATATAACAATCCTGTCCCCTGGCACAATTTTTGTATCTATCTCTTATTTTTATTTCCTTGGCTGCGCTGGTCATACCCTCTTCTCAGTGATTCTTGCACCTGTGAGAGAGGAGAGGTCATTAGTGACAGTGCTTTGTCCCCCAGGAAACTAGATCTTTGGATCTCAATTTAAAGCCTTCTGTTTGTTTCTGGCCTTTCCTTATTGTTTCATAACATTATACATACTATGACTATTAGAAAACAGCAGGGAGTGGATGAACACTATATTGTATTACAAAGTGACATTCAATGCTTGGTCGCATAGAAAGATTACATTATCTGTTCAAAACATCACAATTTTTGTTATTGGATATCCAGTGCCAACACTGATAATGTCTGATGCAAATGCCTTGGCTAATAAAGCTCTGAGATCTCCCTTGTCTCCTGTGTTTTTCTTTATGAATGATGTGATTTTACTGTAGTTATTTTATTATATTATATAATAAAATGCAGGAGATTACTGCAAAGAAATTTTGAATTTTTGCTGTTTGAAAGGATTAATTTTTTTCAATCATCTTTTTCTGAGAAATGGATTTCTTCAGGTCCACCTTCTGAAAAGAGAAATGACCTTTTTATTTTTAAAGACAATTACATGTTATTCAAGAAAGTGTGATTTTTCAAATATAAGCTAAAAGCAGAATCCCTTTCTTCTGTTAATCACTTACCTGGGGAAAGACCCAAAAGTAAGGGAGAAGTAACATCACCTGCAACATTTCACCTCTCCATAAGCATTTCAAGTTTTCTGTAAAGTTACTGCTTACTGGTTTTCTTGCAGGTCACTCCCATTCCTTCTTACCCTCCCACACTGGGAAATGCTGTACACAACCATAACAAAACAATGGTCTTCATTCTTACACCAGTTACAGCAGGGTAACTAGGGAGATTGAGGTAATGAAGAATAATGTATGTGAGAAGCCCTTTTGGTTAGGGCCTGGGAACAGCAAAAATTGTTCCTGAATAAGGAAAATAATAATAATGTTTATCTTCATATACATTTGGTTTTGCCTCACTAAAATTAATGTCAGTTTTCAATCTGGAAGTTTAGGTATATTCCCTGATGACCCAACTTTTCCCGCGGTAACATACTTGAGTCAAAAATTTCAAAGGATGTAATGAACTTCAGGTAAATATCATGACAGACTATTGTCTTTGAGCTAAAACTCTGTAACAGCTTCTGATCCTGGTCATGCTAACCAGAGTGACTAAAATTCCATGAACTTCAATGATGTAAGTTAGGGCCCTAAGAACACATTTAGGATACCAATGTACTTGTTGATTATGAATATGGCCTTGTGTTTAACTCCTCTGAAGACTTGCATACTCTTCTTAACTGGACACTTATTCAAGTAGAATGTTATAGATTGTCACATATTTTGAGTGGCAGCTGTTCTCATGTGGTAGGATGTTTCTCTTAGAAGTTCTAAGACAAGTAGGATAAGAAGTTTTAACTTGATATAATTTTGATATAAATCTTACTACATATTGCATTGTGTTCACTATCTTTATTCTGTAAGCTAAGAAAATTATATTATTAAAAAAAAATTACAGGCAAAATTAATATCTTCTAAATACCTTAGTCCTTTGAAATAGTGTTGAGAAATGTATTACCGTTCTGGTAATATTTACAATTTTCAGTATCTCCCATACAAACTAGCAAATAGTGGTGTTTCTGAAGATTCTGTAGCTGAGCCTGTAATTCAGTGAAGGAAATCATTATGAGGAATAAAATCATTCTATTTGTCAGCTGCATGAAAATTTAGAAGGCCGTTAATAAGTGTTTCTTCTTGTATTTAATGATGCAGGTAGTAAAAAGGTCTACACCTTGAGAACTGAAAGCAGAAATTATCATGAGACACTCACATGCTGAAATCTTGAACACAACAAATTCTATCACCAGAACAGACCCTTAGCTTTCTAATCGGACAAGATTAGGTAGAGCTCGGTGTTGAAGCTCCTGATTATGGCTGAGAAAGTAATGTAATCTGCCTTATGTGGAAATTACTGAAGAGTTTTAAAGAGAAGGTGTCATATCTATGTAATCGCACAGAACGTAATTAGATTCTCAAATCAATAGCAGAATAATTGCTGATACCAATAGAAGCAGAACTGAGTCAATAGTTTGTGAACAGCAAAATTTTTTCATAGAGGTTTTTTTTTATATGTAGCCAGCATATGCGTTTACAAAGAAATGAAACTTATGGGAACTATGATGGACCAGTAAAAAGTTACCTTTGATTGAGGATCAAAGAAATGTGAAACAAAATAAAAATGTTTTAGTCATTTTCTGATGTTCTGCATTAAAAAAGTATGACAATTCTCCTTCAAAGTTCAAAGGAAGACCCTACTTTATATTCAGTGTACATCATGTAATTTCTAGGCAGAGGAAAAATACCCATGCAGGTTACAATAGTACTAAACCAAAGTGGCGGAATAATAATGCGGTATCAGTCTTAGCTATAAAAAGAATAGTGTAACATCTCAATATCAGTTATTCTTTTGGAAAAGAATTGGGATGATGAAGTATTGTGATGTTGGGAGGGAACACTGTTCTTTGGGGGATTGGCTGAAATGCTTTGCGTTTATACCTTTTGCTGTAGAGAGACACCAGTTGATTTAATCTGAGCAGATTTACAAATTACTAGGGAAGCTGAGAAAACTAAAACATACACTATATGTTTGGTTGCTGAAGAATTATACTTTTACCTTACTAGCTTTTGTATTTAGTAAGTAAGTTGATTCACCATGTAGCAGCAGATACAACATAAAATCCAGTAAATATCATGTTTTAAACGGAAGCACTGGAAAGATAGGGGACTTCTGGGTGTGTTTACAACACAAATCTTACAGATAGATAAGCAGTCAAGCAAAAGGAGACCCAAAGTCAATAAGATACACTTTTCTGTTACTGCTCCCCAACATGCCTTATTTATGGAAGCATATTTGCAAAGTGAGTATCATGTATCATTTCCTTCCTTTTAATTTATTCTGGCTACAGAACAATACCCTTTCAGTATTCTTCCCCTCATTATGATTGCATCTTTACCAATTATAGTCCCAAGTTAAATCCTACTAACTTGAACAACAGCAGACTGTTTTTCTAAGTGCTCTTCTGTGGGTGCAGAACACCTATTCTCTATTCCACTCCTCCTCAGACATTATGTCAGTAATGTCTCTTTCATCTTCATTCATAAAAAGGCAAATATTGGACATTTCATAAACAGCAGAAAACCTACACCAGCAGTGAGAAATAGGTTGCAAAAATTAGATGTGATGCAAATTATGTTGGCATCCTCCCCAATTCTGAAAAAAAGTCCACCTTGAGCTTCACTGCATAATGGTCTACAGTTGGAATGATAACTAGCTTCTGTGATAACAAGCTTCTGTGCTTTGCTTGCTTACGTTTCTTTGCTTGCTTAGATTTGTTTGCTTATTTGTTTCTGTAGGATCTGCTGGGGTATATGATAGGTTATACTTTGGAGCGGGACCATTTGACACATTGAAGAGAGGCAGACTTAAAGCTTGAGAGCCTTTGAGAGGTTCAGTTTGTTTATTTTAATCACAACTGTGCTGTGTATCCTAAATTGTGGTGTTTATATGGAATTATGTTAATTATTTACACCACATAAGGGAATGTTGGTTTACATTTGTGTTTGAGGTCTATATGTGGTAAGGAGGAGTTAATTACTAGGATTCTAGCAATAAACTGTGAGAATGAGATTGCTTTTTGCCTTCATTTACCTGAGAATTACATCAAATGTCTGACTATTGCACAGGTTGAAGTGACTTATAACTATCATAGTGAATCATCCTTTCATTTGGGAGAAAAAAAATGAAAATGGCAAGTCTGTAAGTAGCAGTCACCTCCTGTTTTTAAAATATATACCATGTGTATTTGCTGTTTACCAAATACAGCCCTTTAGAGCAGCAGCTGTTGCACAGAAATCAATACAGGCCTTTTATTTCATAGCTACTGAGAAGTTTCAAGCTAACTTGTTTCCTCCAAAACAGCCAAGCAAAATGTTTGAGGGGAACACAAACTACTGCTGAAGAACCTTCTCTGAATGTGGAGTATTTTGAAACCGCCATTTTGGTTTTCTGTCCATAATTCTTCTCATCCCAGGTCTTACATGGTGTTATATTACCTTTTTCTTTTCTCTGCCATGTTTTCCTCCTTTCCTGCAGCTACTACTGCAGACAGTGTTTGCATGCATTAGTGTGTGATTTGTTATTATATCCCAGCTGAGCAGGGTTCAGAATTGACACATGGCTGTCCCAGTCAGGAATCAGGATGTGGCTTTGTAAACCCAGTGTGTGTAATTGTGTTTTCAGAGTGATTAATCAGAGCTTGTGGTTTGCACTGGAAGCATGATAGATGTATTCTGGTATGATGAAATAGGGTTACATATGAGAACAATGTTTGTCAAGCTTCTAGAGCCTGGACCTTCACCATTTGCTTTGAAGACTCAAGATACATTTCTCTCATAAATTGTTACTAATTGCTATTTGATCTACATGTACATACACGCATAGAGCATCCAACATGTGTGTACACATGCATTCAGTCTCGTGAGAACTAAGGCTGGGGTTTTGCCAGATCTCTTTTTACATCTGCAAAATGTTTTGGGTGATATCTTTAAGCCTGTTTCTAAGAAAATGACTGATTTGTACAAGGAGGAATGAACCTTCTGTAGGAGCCTCTTACAGTCTCTTTTGTTGTGACTGAAAATAATTATTTTGGATGTTCTAAGAGAAAAAAACATTAACATTTTCAAGCTATGGGTATAAACATTAACCTCCAAAAATAATATTTAACAATATTTATAGGACATGCTCAATTCCTAAGATCAAGGGAAATTGTGTCTAAATGCACTTAGTGATATTTAGGATGATTTGGCTGATTGGGCTCTGTAGTGTAACTGCACTTTGTTGTTTATTGGTCTGTAGTACTCCCGTATTTCAGCCTTAAGGAATTTGTTCAACATGACTTCTGTTTTTATAAATTCTGTTGATGATCCTTGGAGATTTCTTGTCATTGGACAAGAAGACACATCTTGTCATCAGAGGCCGCAAATACTCTAAACTCGATAGATAGATGAAGTTTTATGGCAGCTTTCTAATAGTAGAAATGGTAGTAAGCAATCTGTCTCTTTCAAAAGCAGAGCTTGGTAAATGTATGAGGGAATATGTATGAACACTGAATTTGAAATCATACTTTTAAAAGGGCATCACCATTTCTTAATGCGTGGACTGCGGCTGTGGTCTGTCATTTTTTTGTAGATGTCCCTGAGATGTACCCAGCCATTTTCAGTGCTGAAGCTTTATTCTTCTTAAGCAGTTACTGATGTAAATTGGTAGAACTCAACAGGAATCTGCGCACTTATGCATCTCTGAGACTTGTACAAGTACAAAGGAAATCTCTTTCAAAGAATATATCCGAACTGAGGACAAAGGCAGTTTCAAAGTTGTTACATGACAAATTTAAATAACTAACCAAATTATCTTTGAATTTCGCTGTAACAACTTTGAAAGATTCTGCCTTTGTCATGCATTCCAGTGGGAGAAGCATTCCATGAGTCCCATGTACTCCATTAGTCTGTCAAAATGGCACTATCCTATTTTATTGCTAATTACTCTTTTTTGTTACATGGTAGTGAAGAGACTTTGCATGTGGTTTTTAAGTGATTTACTCTTCCTTGTAATTAGATGGCGTGATTAAAATACACTTTATATTATGACACTGTTTCTTTTAAAGAATGGCATTTATGTTGGGGGGAGAAGCAGCTCATAAAATAATGACAACCTGCTTGGATAGGATCATCCCTTTAGTGAATTCCTGTGGTATCAAAAGGCCAATAATTTTTCTTTGTTCAGAAGTCACACTGTAAAAAGGCAATCTACATTTAAATAGAATACTGTAAGTTATTTGAGAGGTTATAAAAAATGCTTAAAAGGTATAGACTTTATTATCATTCTCTCAGAAAACACAGCTTACTAAGGGAACACATGAAACTTCCTGGCATTCTCAGACAGTTTACATGGATAGGTGTTTTCCCATGAATGACTCATTTTTCTGTATTGGAACTAGTTCACCAATATTAGAGATGAATGAAGGTATCTGTTAGGTAATCACACTCTTTGTCATTTATTGTTACATTTATACATTTTTCATCATACTATATACAAGACGTTTCATTTCTCCCTCCTCCTTCCCCTTTTGCAGTAAGGTGCTATGCTTAGTTTCAGACAAACTCGTCATTGCTCACCACCTGGACATCGAGCCATTGACCGCAACTCTTTGAGTGTGACCATTCAACGAGTTCTTTATCCATTGAGTGGTCCATCTGTCAAATCCACGTCTATGCATGCAAGCAAAAAATTTTGGCAGCATCGGTTGTATAAAAAAAAGGCAGAAAGACTGCACTTCTCTTTGCTATTTTTCTGTTTATGTGACTTTCCTCCATTATTGCCTGAGTAGCAAGGCATGCTGACCTGGGTCTTTCAGGGTGAAAATAAATATCAGTGAGTTCTTGATATGTGATGAACTTGATGACAATGGTGTGCTATGTAATGCTCGGCTAAGTATGAAAGAAAAGAACTTGTCAATGAAGAGGAGCAAATGCCAGACAGGACTGAATGAGATTAATTTGAGATACGCTGTGTAACAAAGACACAGGAGAAAGGTGAAGTGTATTGTACATGTGGAAAATGAGATATTATAAAAGCTTCATGATACCTATTAACTTATTTCAGTTAATTCATCCTTTATTTGATAAAACTAACTGTTTCTCTCAAAATTCCTTGGACTGGCTTTACAGAGCAAGGTGAATGAGGTGAAGAAGAGAAACAGTGGAAGAAATATCATTTTAAAAATTAACAACAGCAGTGTGTTCTGAATCTATTTCAGAATGAATCCTATAATCTTGATCAGTGTAAGCACATGCAGAATGGAAGTTCTTTTTGTAACGTTATCTAATTGTTTGTGTTTGCAGAGCACTGAGTAAAATGTAAAAAAATGGCTGAAACAGAAAAAATGGCAATTGTTAGGTTTTCAAGTGGCTTCTTGGTCATTGGCAGTTCCATTACATTTGTGTAAGGCACCAGCTACATTTCAGAAAATAATAATGCCATTACATAATTGATTGTTAAATGTGAAAGGCAAGCACAGACAGGAACTTCTGAGGCATACATTCAACTAACTACAAATAGCGAAAGCAAGGAACTGCTTGAACAGGATTCCGAAGGCAATATAACTCAAGACCTCTAAGTTTTCAGAGCAAAATTTGAAAATCTTAAAGGAAAAACATATAATGATCCAGTCTGAAGATCTTAAGAGAGAAATTGTAGACAGTTGCTCAACAGAAAAATTTCCAAACATCTGGAAGCAGAGAAATGTACTGGGGTTATTGAGATGAAGTTACTGCCTATGGTGGCATTCTGTACAAAGTAGTATTCATATTTCACAATTCCCAAGAAATTGTTGTAAGGCTCACACTCACAAACAACTTCATTTCCATCAGATTTAGATAGACAAGTCAGAAATGTTCTGTAACAGTGAATGGTTTGGATTTATTGATCTGGTTTCTTATCCTTTGGTTTCTTATCCAGTGGATTCTTATCCCCTCTGACAATAAGACTTGGGAAACTACTGTATCACTGGAAAAGAGGATTGTCTGTTCTCAAGGTGTGCTGCTAATTATTTATTACAACTTATGTTTGCAGTCTTCTAAACAGACACACCTAATCTCTTGTGAAGGGATCAGGAAATCAGTCTGACTTGCAAGTTTCTGTGTTAGAAATGTGCTTTTAGAATTACCACTAGAAGGCATTTACAACAGTGAGCCATTCCTCACAAACAGGAAGGTCATTTTCATTGTCAGGGTCTTGTTCAGGGGATTTTCTGAACACCAAAGTCATCCTTTTAGTACCCCATTTTGCCTTTATTTACAGTGTTTTATCTACAGATATATCTGACCCTACTGAGATACATGGTAGCCAGCAAGATCTATTGTTATTAGTAATGCCTCTTGTTTCTCTTTTATTTTTAAAGATGAAAATACCATTTTCCATTTATTTAAATGAGATCTAGTAAAGAAAATTCAGTGAAAGAACATAGACACTTTATTCTGGGCTATATAGGCTAGGGGTTGATCTGCTGGAAAGCAGTTCTGAGGAGAAGGATTTGGGGGTCCTGGTAGACAGTAAATTATCCATGAGCCAGCAATGTGCCCTTATCACCAGGAAGGCCAATGGAATCCTGGGCTGCATAGCGAAGAGTGTGGCCAGTAGGTCGAGGGAGGTCATTCTTCCCCTCTACTCGGCACTGGTGAGGCCACAACTGGAATACTGTGTCCAGTTCTGGGCTCCCCAGCTCAAGCAGGACAGGGAGCTACTGGAGAGAGTCCAGCATAGGGCAACAAAGATGACTGGGGGATTGGAGCACCTCCCTTAGGAGGAAAGGCTGAGAGAGCTGGGACTCTTTAGCCTGGAGAAGAGAAGGCTGAGGGGAGACCTTATTCTTGCTTAGAAGTATCTAAAGGGTGGGTTGAAGGGGGATGGAGGCAGACTCTTTTCAGTGGTTCCCAGTGACAGGACGAGGGGCAACGGGCACAAGTTGGAACATAGGAAGTTCCATTCAAACACAAGAAAAAACTTCTTTACGGTGAGGGTGCCAGAGCACTGGAACAGGCTGCCCAGGGAGGTTGTGGAGTCCCCTTCTCTGGAGATTTTCCAGACCCGCCTGGATGCAGTCCTGAGTAACGTGCTCTAGGCATTCCTGCGTCAGCAGGGGAGTTGGACTAGATGATCTCTGGAGGTCCCTTCCAACTCTGAAAATTCCGTGGTTCCATGATTCTGTGATAAGGTGATCACTGCAAATACTCATACTCACTTTTTCTTGCAACAGTAGTGTTTGAATATGGCACCTCTCTGTTTTGTCATGTTTGCACTTCAGAAGTGTCAACTTCCATCTCCTCCTTATTTTTTAACCATTTATTAGAAAATGCTAATGTTCTTGGAGAAGGTTATTCTTTGCCTGGTGCCTTCCTTCTGGATCCCATGACACTATGACAGTAGGGTGGGTAAGCATCTCTGTGTTTTGAATATATTAAGTGCATCCTGCAGATTTTCATGGTTAAGGAGTCTAGAAAAATAGCACAATGCACAAAGAGCAGCTACAGAAGTAACATACTGTTTCTACAGGTGTGACATCAACTACTGCTTTTTATTTTTCACAGCCATGGTGCATTATAGTACCAGTGTATACATATCACACACTCCCCTGTCATTTTGTAAATTAAATGTTGATATATTTAAAACCTTTAGGTATGTCAACATTTATTTAGATGGTAAGTGGCCTACCACATCCACATCAGCCCTCCACAAAGGCAACATTTTAATATGCTATTCTCAGGAGAGTTTGCAGTGCAATTTTTTGTTGCAGGCAGTGCTGCCATCTGCACCCAATGAAATAACATACTGTTGATCACCACTGACCAGCAGGTCATTTGTGATAGGAGACGAAGGCAGTTTCATCACCAGAGTGAATAGTGAAAGAGATAAAATGTAATCTTGATAGATAATCCTGTTAAGAGGGAAATTGGAAAGTATTTAAACATCCTCCTTGATACTAATAGGCTATTCTATAGGATTAGATCTAAGATTAATACTCAGTATTCATAGACAAAGATTCCTCTGTACAATTACAAGCTTCTCTTGAGTCTTAGGTGACTTGCTGTTTTGCAGATGGTATCTTTTTTTTTTTTGGCTCTGATTATCGGAGCAAAACCACATATGCTTTTAGGAAAAAAATAGGAATTTTTTAAAGGAATGTCTAACAACAACATTTTATTCTATTTGTTATTTAATTTCAAAAACACAATTGATTTTCTTTTAAAAGTTGACCTAGTTAATAATTTTCTTGAGAGTCAAAAGACAACTGAAAGTTGTTTCTTTCTACCAGTTGTAATGAAGGCAAAAGACCTTTCTTAGGGAACCAAATCTTCAGGTGCTTGCTCGGAGCTAAGTTCTCTTTTACACATGAGCAGAGGAAAGAATGGCTCAGGAGTTCTCCCTGCCTTGGGCAGCTCATGAAAATGCCAAGTAGAATTGCAGCCTTTTTGTAGATGGGGCTGGAAAGGGTTACTTTGCATTCCTGCTCTTTCCGGTGAGACGATACAGATCTTCACTGCAGTGTAAACTATGTTTAACAGATTAACTCTCAGTGTTATCTTGGTTCTATCTCAATATTTGATCTATGCTAATAAAGAATTAGTAAATATGTAGAACTGACATTGTTTTTATGTACAATTCTTCATTCCTGACTAGCATAATAAAGATTTCATGAATCAGTTGAAGACTGAATAGGAGAATATGGACCTTAGATAGTTGAATGCATCCATCGGACATGTAATTAGACCATATAGTTAAAAATAACGTATTTTAGGAGCAACAGGAAAAATCTGTTAGTTGTTTCAATCTGCTAGTTTTTATGAGTCCTAATAATGAAAGTAACTTTCACACTTTAAGTCATCTCTTTTAGATACCTCAGTGCAAAATTGAGAGCTAGAGATTCATGAGAATAAAAATACCGGCAGAATGACACTACCAGTACTAAGTACCACATTCTGTTATGGAAATCTGATAAATTGAACTTTGAAATCTACACTTGAGATTAGGGTCAGATTTTCAGAAGAACAGTCATGTGCAAATTGTGCATGTGAATTTTGGAGAAGAATTCGAATATCTATGCAATACTGTCTTGATTATTGACACAATACTGCAAGGTTTGATTCAGTGGAAACCAATGTACATATTTGACTCCATGTACTTCAATTTATTCATGATATACTGTATTTATTTTTACTTTGCTGGTTTAAGGCCTGTGTTACAAACAGAGCAGTCAGAAGGGAGAGTCTTTGGAGGGTCACTTTGTTAGACAGGAGAGTAAGAAGTTCTAGCAGCAAGAATGTGAAGAATGAAGCGAGAGCTCTGGAAGAATGGGGGGAGGTTGTTTTGAGTTTACAACAGGTGTAATTGATGTCATGCCAATATCCAGCATGGATAGCTATAAGCATTATGAGTGGAAAATATTAAGATACTGAAAATCAGAAGAAGCCTAGAAGAGATCACAACATGAAGTGAAACTACGTTGTATGAGAAAACACTGTATAGATGACAAGTTAATGAAAGAATAATTTAATTATAGATATTACTGCTTTTGTCCTGTATTCATAACTGAAGCATTTTCTCCTCATCTTCCTCTTATTTTCTTCTGCTCTATGCTCCTTCCTGCTTTGCTGCTTCTTTTTCTGCCTGTTGAACATAAAAATTATTTTCTAATCTGTGATTGCTGTGATTTTATGGTATAACGTGCTCCACATACCATCTTGTTAATATATTTACTGAAGCTTTATGTGCATTTTTACTGTAAACAGAAGGAGTAAAAAATACGTATTGAGATGTGGATAGACATATTGGAAATGAACGTGGGGTTCTGAAGGTTCCAGATGGAAAAAATGCTGTCAGCCTGCCTGAGGGAAACTAGCTGTGGGACCTGAAACTAAAGAGACACTATAGCCTTCCACTTCGAAACAGGAGATGCAATACAGAATCCTTTCATAAGGTTAAGTATTATGTTTCCTGCAGACTTGAAACAACGAGGTATACCTGGATGAAGAGAAGAGCAGTAACAGAAATTGCAGAGCTTCAAAGAGGCACCACAACCTGTGTGTTTGTCTCTGTGATTGCAGCTACCCTGCACTTTCACAGGCTATGCAGAGAAGTCTTACACATTATTGAGAAATGTATAGGGCAGCAAAGAAATATTTTCATGAATTCTAATATCCTTATTATGACTCCTTCCAACGGCAAGGTGTGAAACTAAGAACAATACAGTTCTGAGGAGTCAGGTTTGTGTGGAAATTGCAGCCTCTTCTCTCCTAAAAGCTAGTTGCCTTTTGCAAACCAGAATAGAAATGGCTCTTTTTCTATCACTCTGGAGAAAAGACAGTTAAGATTTAAGGTGTATTTTCCACATGGGAGGTGAGATTTTTCCAAGCGCTTGAGGCATTATGAGAGCAGTTACTGAATTTCAAAGGAGACAAAGAAAGCTCTGAAAAGAGGTGTGAGCAAAGCTTCAGTAATACTGAAAGATGAATGCAAATAAGTTACGTTGACCTGTAGTACAAAATAAATTGATCCAGCTGCTTCTACCATGTATTTTTAATTTCTGAATTGAGGTCTAAGGAGAGTGTCTTTTTGGTGGTTTTTACTACTATAACATAGAGCTACAAGGACCAAACCAAAGCAGCACGTATAACATAAATGAAAACAATATGGTTAAAGAGATATAAGCATTTTATTTCATTGTGAAATGACTCATTCCCAACACTCGATTTAGGATAACAATCTCGTCAGTGATGAATCGAGAAGCTGCCACGCCTGCTGGCTTTACAAGCTTGTTTCAGTACTAAGAGTGGAGATGTTTGGTGCTTAAGAAACTGACACCCTTAGGGAAAACGGACACAGAAGCAAAGGGTCGCAGTAAGCTCAGTTCCTGGTGATTATTTACTGCAAACAACTCTCTGAATCGTTGGTGCTGAAGATCTCACACTAAACGAAGACAATGCTGTCATCAGGGAGTCCCACCAGACGTTCACAGGTGGGAATACAGACCATATGAGCGATTTCTGGTAGTACACACCCTTGGCACGCTGAGCTGCAGTGCAAACTAAATACTCTCAAACTTGACTGGAGGCAACAGTTTATGGTTAGGTTTTCCTACCAGTGTTGTCTCTTTCATCGTAGCTAGAGTGAGGTTATTTTACGAAAATGCAAGGATGATGGCATTGTTAACATCTTCTACAGACTGCTTGACAAAACAGTTACAAAGACAGCATGGAAAAAACTGTATATTCCTTTCTTCCCTAGTGATCAGGGAAGATAATCTGGAGTTTACTAGTGGAAACTTTTCATTTTTTCTTCACTAGCTTTATAAAAGCCGTAACAGACCAAATCCTCAGTTAGTGTAAACTGGCTTAGTTCCACTGAAATCAAAGACACTATACAAAAGCCTTGGCTCCTGTATATAGATAATGCCAAAGAGTCTAGCAGTGTTGCTTGGTTGTTTGAAGGTGTTTGCTTTTGATATACATTTCCTACCACCAGCCCCACCACCCCCCTCCACCCCGGCTTTGTCAAACAGTGAACCTACACATCCCATCCAGCCCCTGAAGGCCCAGGCAGTGCAAGATCACGACTGGGAGTGAGGACCTGACAAAGTGATTGTTTGAATTATTTACAGTGTTCCACAGTGTTTATTGCTTGAGCTGCTTTTTGGAACTTCTGAGATCCTCTTTCATCAATCTGAACTTGACATAATTAAGCTCTGAGGAGTGGTTTAAGCATATCAGCTTTTATTTATATATTTCAGTAGCTTTTCTTGGGGATTTTGTTTCTTTCTATTTCATAAGTTACATTAATAGTAATATAATCTATAATAAATGTTCATCATTTTACTTAGGATTAATTTTTAGGTTCTATTGTATTCTATCTGAGTTTGCTAAATCATTCAGTAACTTGACTAGATAAAAAAATGCTAATTTTAAATAGCACAAAGAAAATTTATCAGCCATGATAGAGTAGTAAGACATCCTCATGAAACATTACAAGCTGATACTGATGCCAAATCCTGCCAAACTGTAAATTTGATTCTTACTTCTGAATTACAAA
>VFFE01007178.1:1087286-1126817 GCA_008921705.1 Burhinus oedicnemus | reverse complement strand
GATATATGACTCCAATGGCATTCATGATGAAGGATGGAAGAATCTGAATCTTAGCTAGTTTCAAACCAAAGACATAATAAAATGAGTTAGTCTTAAAGATATTACAGAGATTCTAAACCACCTATTAGACCATGACTATATCATCAACATTTTTCAAGGGAGATAAATAAGAGAAAGTAAGCAGCAACTAATTCACTAGGATTATAGCTATATGGAACATTAATTGCTGTAAAATGAATCACACAGGAGAAAGTTTCAGAAGCAGAGCTTGGAAATGGGCCTGTGTTCATACACTTGGTGATATAATTGGATATCAAACTGACCTTTAGACCTTCTAGAATAAAATGGGGAGCATTTTTTTGTTAAAGATTTGAGAATAAGAAACTATGAAAATAAACATTTTGTTGTTTACCGATACTAGATTAACAGTAAACTGAATATTTGAAAAAAAATTTCTTCAAATTATCTGGAGAATCTGATGGAACAGAATGAGAATAGCTGAAAAACTACTATCTACTATTCCATTTGTAATAATGCAAATTATTATAAACATAGTTCTTTAATATTTGCTTTACTGTGTTGACCATAGACCTCATTCAGTACCCAAATCCTATATACCTCTAGCTTCAAAAGACATTTAACTCTAGAGGAATTAAAATAAAATGTTGCTGAGTTAAGAGAGATGACATCAGCAAGGACTTCCAGTTTAATTCTTCCTTTCTTGATTTAATAGAACTTTTCTATAATTACAATTGCTCTTATATAGCATTTTTCAGTCATAGATCTTAGAAGATGATGAATAAAATTATCTTATATAATTGATTATGTGGAAGATATGCTTAGTCAAATAGAAGTCACTGGGCTTAATGTAACAGTCCCTTTGGACTTAAAAATCTTGTGATGTTTAGTTTACAAATGAAGGTACAAAGGATGGAAATGGGTCAGCAGAATAAGATGCAGTAAAGCAGCGCAGAGATGACACATCTCCTGTTTCTACATTGAACAGCGTCTCAAGCCCTTCCCGAATTTAAACAGAAATCCACTACTCTAACAAAAGTTAATGGCATGATTAGGGCCTCTGAGTGACACAGGCAAAATCAGAATATCACTTTCTACTTGAGAAACTAATAACTCTGAAGCTGATAAGCAGCACTTGCTACAGTCAATTTTGTCAAAGTCCACTTTGACAATGTTTGGTTTGCAGATCAATAACTTCGAAGACTGTAACTGCTCAGAAGCCATTGCAGTTAATGGATCAACAGAAGTGTTATTTACTCACAGGCTATAATAGTTAGGCAGAAGATGTTTTTATCAGTTGTGCCAAAGATGATTGCACCACTGACTTCATATAAAGTCCTCTGAACTGTAACAAGCTATCCAGTCAAAGACAGCTTAATCAGAGTTTTGCTATTGTCCATATATTCATGCATATTATGCAGACTAAACAGTGAGCATTTTTGGTTATAAGTCCTGGTGTTACCCTGTGCTCCAGACAGTCATTTGCATGCAAGTGCTCCCCGTTAGGGCTCTCTTTCCATTACTTTGCTCATTTTTACTCTGTGTGACAGCTAGCAGTCATCACTCAAAACTGATTCAAGATGCTTGATGACTAAAGGGGATAGTTCATGTTTCCCAGGTGCTTCTAGTATGAGGATTGAAGTACCAAACTTCAGGTTGTCAGATATGATCAGGGTAACAGGTGGTTTTATGTGTGCAGATGTCTCTCTTCTCCTCTTTGCCTTTCTTCTCGGTCCTGAAAATGCATAGGAGTGTTTTTTTAGTTAATTATTATCATTATTACTATTATTTTAATTAAACAGTATGTACCTAGAACAGATACTAGCAGTCCACAAAAGAATGTCATGCAGAGTAATAAAAGCAACATAAAGTCTGCTGGAACACTGCACACTGAAACTTAGTTTCTCCAAGAGATCCTACAGGATATGTCATTCAAGTAATTTGTACTATGATGAAAAATGTTGTCAGACTCTAATTTGAAAATAACTTTGCTTAATAATTTTATAAAATGTTCTTTTTTTCTTCATTTCAGGAAATGGTACAGAAATCTAAATAAATCACACATACATTTGCCCTTTTCTAAGCACAAAAGAAAAGATCAGTCTTCCCCAAACCAGTTCCTGCCCCAGTATCTACAAAAGGTGACCTCCTGAGGAACAAAAGAGAAGTCTTTCCCTGAGTTTAGAGATCAACAAAACGTGTTAGTCAATTTATCTTATATTGTAAGTAGAGTTCTTTTGCGGAGGATAAATAAATAACTGCATCCTTTTGTGTCTGAATAGGAAATTAAGTATCTTAAGGTACTATCTGACCTTAATTGTCGTGTGGGTCAGTGGCAGAAAGGTGATGTCTTCAGACTGTGTCCAAGACTTTATAGACCAGAACTTCAATGTGGAAGCAAAGAGGAAATCATTGTAGCAGGCACAACCAGTTGAAAAATTGGTGTAAATTCTGCTTCTTATAAACTCTCACCTAGTAAACAGTCAGTCATCTCCTTTGTGGATTTATCTCTTTAGTGTCTTAGCATGCATTCAGTGCAGAATCACCTGGTGATTCAGTCCAGATGTCAGAGGCATGGGGAACTAGAGAACTCTGTAATGAGAGGAGAAGCCTAAAAGACATGCCAAGAGACGTGGAAACAATTAGTGCCACTTGTGATTTGAGAAATGACTTACATCTAAGAGCATATTGCAGCTCAAACAATCATTAATGGGAGCAGAAAGCTGTGCCTGTGAAATGTAGGTTATTCTCCTGCAAACTAACGGCACCACTATAATCTTGTTTGGCCTATACTTCATCCCTGTTGTGCCTCCTCGTTCAGTTGTGCTTAGCAAAGAAATTTTCAGCTGGCTAATTACAGCCAGTCTCTATGCTTTCTGAACAGAGCAAAGGGTCTGCATTTTACTTGGCTTGCAGTGTGGCCACTGAACTTTGGTCTGTTGCAGAATGTTCACGGGCAGAGATGATCCACAAGCTGCCACATAGCGAATTGGCTCTTTGGAGGTACTTGATTGGTAAAAGAGCCATCCTACTGACTCAGTGTAGAAGTCAGACTGTCTCAGAAGCATAATGGATAGACTGTCCAGAATGCATAGGCAGAAAGGTCAGAAATGAAGCTGTCCTCTCAAAACTGAGGTATAGTCCAGTTCAGACTGAGATTTATGGTTTTTATTATTTAACTTGGCAATGAAAGCAAAAGAGGAAAGGGAGCACAATCACACCATATCCAGTGAGAGAACATTAGAAACAAGTGAAATTGATCTTGCTGGCTAGGCGGTGTCCAGAAAATGGATCCTTATCCTTTATGCAAAAACATTTTTGTTGTTGCTGTCTGTATTTGTACTTGCAAGTACCACATCACTGTCCATATTTGTGCCTGCAAGTACCACAGCTGTTTATACAGTTGCAACTCCACATGCTGTGAAGAGTATTTTTGTAGGTACTGTATTTATGTATGTAAATGGTCATAAGAGCAGCAAAGACAATTTCAGATGAGAACAAAAGTGAACAATATTTTCATAAGAGAACTAAAGCTATGGATTTCTCTCTAAGGCAGGTCAAAAATTATACTAAGCCATCAGTTTCTGAGGGTTATTCTGTAGGAAGAGGAAATGTAGGGCACTTGGATTTTTTCCTGAGGTTTATTCTAATCTCCTTCTGAAGGTCTTGCTCTTACAATGTTTCAATGTTGCTAAATAACTTGATAATTAGTTTAAAATACTAGTCCAGCCAACTGAATTCACATCTATGCCTTGAAGAACTACCTTTTACATTCCTCTAAATAAGATTTCTTCAGCTGATTTTCTTTTTTTTTCACTTTGCTAGTGTGTTTTTATAATAAGGTCTGATTTCTCCAGCCTCTGCCTTTTCTTAGTTGGCTTGCACTTGATGAAAAAGAGCAACATCCTTCTGGTAGCTGTGCTGGGTCACCAGCACAGATCAGTATCATTGCAGCCTTATCATCTAAAGACTTGTGAGGGAAGAAAAGCAGAACTGCAAGTCAAACACAGAGAAGGTGAGGAGGCTAGCAGACCTGCCAGGATCAAAGTGGGTTAGGAAATCTGGGTCTTTTCAGTCAGAGAAGGAAGAATACCTCAGTGAGAGAACATCCTTCACTAAGGAAGAGGTGCCATTTAAACAGTGAAGGCTGGGTAGGGCTGACCACATTACATAGCCAAAACCTGTACCTGGGTAGGGAGAGGGTAGAAGTTGGTTAGTACCTAGAGGATCTATGCACTGCAGCTTGTGGAGTGCTTCTTTGCCAGAATTTGGAAGTAGTGTGTTATCCTGGTCCCTTCACTTTGTTGAAATCCAGGCTTGATATATTTCCAACCGTAGAGAAGTTTCTGCTTTGGTCATGCAAATAGGGACCCCAGTGTGAGGAGAATGAACCTAATGCATCATTCATTGTGATATTTGTAAGGTCAGTATCGGGACTTTTGTAAGACTTGCCTTGTATCTTAAGACATACTAAGATGAATGTGGACTCATAGTATATAAATAACCTATTTAGACACTCATAGTGTCTAAAATAACCTATTTAAATGTGCACAAGACCTTAGTTACTTTCAAGTGTACTAGAAAAGCAGAATTATTTCCGTTACTAACAGTTGAGCAATGGCACAAACAAGTTGTGGTAAGATAGGACATTCCAGAATGACATTAATGGGGAGGAATAATGCAAATATACCTCTACTAGATATGTTTAACATTGCAGAATTTTAAGATAATATTGCTGTTCAGAGTACTAGTCATCATGTTCATTATATGGGATCCATCTGTGCATGACAAACAAAAACCCAACAGGGAAGGACTGAGCTCTCTTATACAACATCTCTCATACTTACCTGCTGGCAAGAAGAAGGTAAAATTGGTGGAATTTATCTGCCTTTCTTTGCCTAGGAAGAGTCTTTCCCTAATACATGCTCACAGCGGCTACACTTTGAACTGTAAATGCAAATTCATGCTGTTTAGTATTTAGGCTGCTTCTCAGCTCTGTTAACTTGTGGAGTCCAGCACATACTTTTGTTTGTGCAGTGGATGTTGTCGAGATGTCTGAGTGCTAACTGTAATCTACATCTAATTTTCAATTTTTGTTATTTAGCATCTCTAGAAGAAATATTTCCATTCTCCCTCCATCCTTTCCTCTTCACTGCGGGATTTAAGCATGCACAGGTGAAAATTAAGGCTGTCATTTACAACTGAAAAAGGCATATAGCTCTTGTTGGCACTGTAGAAAAATAGTCATTAAAATGTTCATAAGTGTACAATACAAAAACTTGGAAAATCTATGCTGGTTGGGCAGGTGGAACATTTGCAACATCTTTGTAATAACTTCAAAATCGGTATGAAATCCAAGCATTTAAATTAACATATGCTGTAAGCATGCTTGGTGATGTGGCTGAATCTTACTAAAGCTCAACATCTCTTTCTTTTGGGTTCTAAATCCAAAATCTATTTAAAAAACAGCCATGGGCTACCACACATCACATGAGTCTTCAAGCAGCGTTGACCTTAGAAATTCTGGGACCTCAGGCAAATTTCTTCCATACTTTCTTCCATACACACTATACATCCTCTCTCACTCATAAACACTATATATCCTTTTCGGTTACATTTTACAGAAGTCTTTCTTCTAGTTAGAGCTACATATTTCCCTCATGCTATGAAGAGGAAATCTCTTGCAACTACAAAAAAATGCTGTCCTGTTATATAGTCACATGTCTCCATTCAGCATTCCTGCAACACATTACCATAGTGACAGGAGGTGTTGCTAGGAAGTTTTTCCAGTGGTTCTTAGGATGCTGACCTGAATGTTTAAAACTTAAAGGGGCCGCTAGATTGTGCATTTTCAATTATAAATAAAAAAAATTAAATAGTTCCTTGATACTAACAGATTGTTCTATAATGCTTAGCAGTGAAAGCAGTTTGGTAGCAAGACCCCAGCAGTTCTCCAAGGTGGTCATCTTGTTTTTTGCTCAGGTAACCTAGAAGCTCATATAGCTCAGGGGCAGAATTGAGATATTCAGAATTCAGTTGTTAAATAACTAATCTTTGCTGTGGCACCAAAGAAGACTTTCTATTACCTGTCCATGAGAGGAAGCTGGAGAGCCTTGTTATCCCTGTAGAGAGGTTAACCAAAAAGCTCATTACTGTGTTTATATCTGTGTCGCAGCCTGAGGCCCATATTCGAGATGAGTTTGTCTAAGGACTAATTAAGGGCTAAGCTGAGAAAACACTAAGATAACAGAAGGAGAATGAAGCAAGAATGCTAAAGAGGAGACCCATATTTCTTGTCCATCTTATTCCAGACCAGCAAAAGGATCTGTTACATTGCTTGCATCTACTCTCCTAGTTTTCAATTTTATTGCCACTGATTAACTCTTTAGAGCTGTTTTAGGCACAGATGAAATTTTAAAACCAGAAGGTGTAAAACATTCCTTTAATTCTGTTACTTAGAAAATCAAAACTGAAAGAAGTTTTTGTGTCTTGCTTGCTTTGCTTTGGATATAGCTTAACTCCTCAGAAACTATGTACTTAAAAAAAATCCAGTACATGGGTTGCAAACCCCACAGGGATTGTCTTCTTTAACACACTGTTATTCCATTTGGAATAAAAAAGTATCTTTGAAACACTCTGCTAGGTTTTGTGTTACTAAGTTTTATAAAACCCATAACTTGGGATTCCATTTAGCTCAGAAATTTCTCCTTAAAAATATTAAATAATTAAATGTTTGCAAAACTAATTTGGAGAGGGGGAATCTGATTGTTTGTACTTCATTGCAGCAACATAAATGTGCTGGAAACATTTGTAAGAAGACCTCCAGAGCTTGCAGGCATGTAGAGAGCAATACTACCTGAAATATCAAGTGCTGAGGCTTGCTGCTGTTGTATGCTAGTGAAAAGTAACAGATATGCTATTACACTGCAGAGCTCAAAGCTATTATATCAGACAGGTCCTGCTAGAAAATGTGTAGTTTTAGAAGGAACAGTAAGCTGGGTCATTTTTCCATTCCTCCACTCTTTCCTTTACGTGAAGTTCTGAACAGAGACATCTACAGAGCAGGCCTATGTGACAGATTCCACACAAAGATGTCTTTGCCTAGAGGTCATTGAGTATAATCTCTTTCCAGTTCCCTTTTCAGTCAAATCATTCACGATTACAACAACACAACTCTGCATCATGAAGTTCTAAGGCTAGGACTGGGAGAGAGATTTGAGAAGAAGGAATAGATACAGTCTGGTTGTCCAAGTTTAATTAAACTAAATTGACAGCTTGGGAGAGCCTTAAAAGTGCAGTTCTTAAACTCTTACACAAATAGCCTTTAGGATCAGTCCCCTGAGAGATGTGGCTATTCTGCCAAGATTACAAGAAGAGATTGGGAGGGGTAAGCAATACTAAGGGGCTTAAACACCAACTGGTGAAATAAAGCAAAGGAGTTCAAATTTGAGTTAACTCATCATCAGGGCTGCAGGTAGAGTATTTTTGTAGAATTAAAATAGTAGTTTTGAAGAGAAGAAGCTGGGAAGTGCTCCTAGTTTAGGATTTATTTATTTATTATAAAAACAGGATTTCAAAATTAGACATGTCTTTTTTTAAGAGTTAAGTTCTTAAGGGGACAAACAGCTGAGATCTTGTGTATTCCTGATCCTGCTATGTTTACTCCTGGTTTATTTATTGTCATTTTTCTGAATTGTTCTCTGGTTTGAAGTGTAGTCCAGAGAGGTACGTAAACTCAAGCTTGAGCTACCTAAGCAGTCATACTAAGTGCTATGGGACATGCATAGCTCACCTTAGCTCAATACTGTTTAGACGATGGTTGATTCAGTGCCTGGGAAATTTCTAGACTTGGAGCCATAAATATGCAATGCTTGTATATGGCTCTGAGTGTTGGCTAATTTTCCTTTCCTGCTGTCCCTACAATCTTTCTGTTGCTAACATGTAATCTGTCTTGGTAGCACTGTCCTCTATTCATACTGGTGATGTGACTCGAACTCTTTAACTGCTGCAAGGCTGACTTTTGGGAACTGTTCTTACATGGGACAGAATCAGATAAATCCTATACCTTTCTGATTAAGTTTTCCATTCAGGTGAGGGACGGTTTATATGGAAAGAGCAGACAATGATGTAAGGTCCACACCTCTTTTATGAATTAATGGTATACTGTGTGTACCTTTACTTAGCCCTAGGTGTCCCAGTTATAGGAAACCTAACACATACTTCAGGAAAACTGAGTGCTTCAGGTTAAGAAACTGTAAATAATATTACATTTTTCTCCTCCAAACAGACTTAAAAAATAAAAAAAAGGAGCTCCTGTCAAATTTGACTAATGCAAAATCAACAACACTTGGGAGGGGCATCTATTCTGCTCTACTGTGTTACAAAAGCAATCTACTTTAACTGTCCAATACTGCACCCCAGAGGTAAGACAGCATTGCCAACTTTCTAACATGAAAGAAGCCAAAGCATAATACTTCAGTGCCCTTTTGGGCTTCAGTGACCATTTTAAGCACCATCTAGGACAATTCGGACCTTTCATAACCACTCTGCATATTGCCATTGAATGTCCTGGTTTTGCATTTGAGAATTACTATAAGTAGTGTGCTTTGTCCAGGGCAAAGGACTTAGTTGCTACAAGTGCCACTGCACTGGTAGTGAAACCATCACTAGCTGGTGCCTGATGATTAAAAGTGAGAAAGCAGTTGGATGTGTCAGCAGTTTCTTACTGCGTTGTGTCCCGAAGATGCATCTTGGCTCTGTTTTGACCCTGGCTTGAGTACTCAAACATCAAATGGTGGTGGAATTCCAGCTAGACCACATATTTCTAAATTGCTTTCCTGTTTTCTCCCCTTATCACGTACTCTTTCATGCCCATCAAATCCTGCTGAATTGAATTGAAATCTGAAAGAAGCCTGGAGCCCAGAATATAGGTCAGATTCACTTTTGAGTTGCAGGAAGTTTTGCTTGCTGTGCCAGGCTTAGCCATTCAGTGACAGATGTGTTCTCCAGGTATGGCAATGCAGACCACTTGCAAGCCTTGCTTGAACATGATATTAGTGTGTGCAAGCTTTGTGCAAATCTGCTGAAGCCTAGGCAGATTCTGAGTGTCGCATCACCCCTCTAGAAGCTGAATGCGCCTGTGCTAACCTCACAAATGACTGGAATATACAGTGTGTACATATTACAACTAATGGCTAAGGAGAACCTCCTGATCGATGGGAGTTCAGCTTGCACAGAAGGGTTTCAGATCACAGAGTGCAACACACTAAACATAGTAGCATGCAAAACACTCACCTCAGTGTAACTGAGAGCCCAGTAGGCTCTGGTTTGAGTAGAATTAGCCTCTCTTGGTGACAGGAAAATAAGACTGTCATGTGTAAACAGTGTTTTTAACAAGATAGGTAGTGAACATTGTCTGGGGAGCAGATCAGGTGGCTGCAGATGTGGATTTCCTTTCCTAAATCTTTGATTCATGGTGTGACCTTGGCTAAATCAGATCTTACCCCTTCATTTTCTCAGATGTTTTCCCACCTTTTGGAAAATGCTTTCCTTAGATGGAACATAGCATCTAAAAGCAAAGCATCAGCACTGCTGCAATTCTGTTGCCTTCTGAGCTATTTCTCTTCTGATTCTGTTGAGCATACTTCCACTGCACAAAGCTTGCAGTGATTTTCATGATCAGTCTGTCTTTCTTTTGATTGACAAGCCATTTTCTAGAAACTCCTGTCTGTCTGTACAAAACAAACACTTACTATCTCTGATGTTTATAAAATGTAGCTGATTTTACCAGGCTTTAGAAACTCTGCAAACCTGTGAGAGGAATGTGCCTTCCATCCCCATTGATAACATACAATCCCTATATCTTGTATTGTTCATTTTATACTGCATACCTGCAAGTTAGGGTTTCTTAAGTTTCAACAAGGTATCGCAGCCCGGTCTTTGGGACTTCTTAATTATATTAGTATAAATGTTACCATACTGAAACCAGGGAGAGTTTAATTTATGTAATAATTTCCATATGTGGGAAAGCAGTCAGTCCCTTTTGGAATTAAACAGTCTCAAACTTTGAAGAACTCTAAGTGGAGCTTTTATTCATAAGCCAGTACCCCTGTGGTTTCAATGCAAGAAGCCTAGAACTTCCTACTGTCATGAGTCTTGAGGTAAATATCTTCCTTTCCTCATTTGACCTGGATGATTTTAAATGGACAACACGACTGTCTAGATACTGTTTCTGCATTAAATCCTATTTTCTGGATTATGGTAATTCTGTCTTAGAAGCATCCTCTTACAAGCATGCCTCCAAATGGCATTTCTTTGTAACTCAAGTCTGAGTTTTATTTAAAACCTAAGTGGAAAGCCAGTTACTCTGCAGGCAAATGACATGAAATGAAGAGTCCAGTCTCAATTTTGTAAGAATAAACATAATCTCTGAAATTGTCTATTCTTTTTTAGCTATCAGTTTCCCTGTTTCTCCCCCCATTTTGATCAGTAATTTAATCAGTTACATATTAGCTTCCTTAGGTTTAACTAAAAAGTCAGCTCTACAATAAACACAGTTTGAGATTTCTTCTGCAAGGCAGTATTTGTATATACATGATTGGAAGAGATTCCGTGAATTTCTTGCCAGCAGTAGTAAAGGCATCATGTGCAGTTACACCTGATTATTGCACATCAGCAGATGTTCAAAATTAAGTTTGCCCTTAGTTACAGTTAGTTGAACACTTTTCTCTGCCTGAAAATGTACTGAAAGGTCATAGTTCTTTCTCCTTCTAGACCCCCAGCATCCCACACCACCTCAGAGTATCAGGTCAGTGAGTCGGAACAACAGGAATTGTTACTGATGCTGTGTTGTCTTTTTGTCGTTTTGTCCAGAATGCTTTCTTTCACATATTCTGGTCACTCCTTTGTATTTTTTCTTTGGTGTATTGATGTGCAATACAGTTTCTTGTTTTCTATGAAAATTAGAATGATGAAAATGTTGAATAAATGAGATAATGTATTTTAAGTTTTGTAAAAGTTTGAGTTTTTAATATGCAAGAGAGTTTTCATTTAGAGCCCACTGTTTCTTCCTAATATACCTTGTAAAATCAACCTTACTACATTGCCCTCTGGTGGTATGAATTGGTAGTTTAAAATACTCTTTTAAAATAGCTTTTATTTCGTGGGGAAAACATTGCCTTGAGGAATTAAATAGAGAAAATTCAGTTAAGGTCGTAATGCTATTACAGTTCAATATCAATGTGAAATTAAACAGCATTTGCTGTTCTGGTTGAATACACCATGATTCAACTGATAGAAAATAGTTTGGTTGGAACAACTGCAAAAATAAGTTTGAAAGAAGCTGTAGTCATTTTACTGTCCTAAAACTCCACTATGATCATTTGTCCTAAAACTTTTCCAATGTGATGCTTTGCAAGACAGAATTGAATTTTAAAGACCAAGATTACAAGAATAGTCATCCTTCCTGATAAGCACAAAAAACATGCTTGCAATAAAACATAAATAGGTATTATGAGATGAGTTTTGTGCTATTTGTATAAAGGCCTAGAAACTGTGGTAATCTATCTGTTGCAGATAGATTTCCATTCTCATGCAGAACTCACTATAGATTATGACTGCAAGGTTTTAAGTTGTTTTATTTTACCCAGAACCCTTTTTGCCCACGTGTACCTTTCTAGAATGCATAAACAGGAATAAATAATGCACAACGAACAATAATGTGCTGCATTCCTTACCAAATTACAGTTTCTTATCATGTCATGAAGCTCTGCAAATACACTAGGTTCTGCACAAATGTCTAGGAATATGCATTGCTGCCTTAAGCAGATTACCTACGTTACTTTCCGTGAGAAAACAAAGTGGAATTTTCTGCTGATTATTCAATCTGTAAAGTTTTATCTTGTAGTTGTGTTGAAGTTACTTGGCATAAGTTTGCTCTCAGTGTTACTGGTTCTGAATCTGCATCTGTGCACTGCTTTCAGTTGATTGCCTACTTTATAAAAGAAAGAGAAAAAAATAATTTGTGCTATTTTCTTCTCTAGCACAGCATGTTGTGTGTGTCCCCCCCCAAAGTAGAGATTTCATGGCATACAGACAAAGCGTCCAGCGTAATCCATGCTTTCTCATCATGTGTTAGGGTAAGTAAGAGCCCCCATATGCAGACCACGATTATATGTGACTGGCATAATCTTGGTTTTTAATGGGTACAGATACTTAGCAGTAATAGGCCAGATTTTGACACACATTGTTTTGTTTCTTGCTTATGCTATGAAAGGAGAAAGTTGTCATCGGCTGCTTTGCAAAGATTCTCCCAGGAGAGGCAGATGAGCCTGTCAAGCTCCTGCTTTGGTTGTAGAGATGCAATTCAGTGGCTGCCATCTCTTCTTCTCCTGCTACTGCTCATCCCTCCCCTCCTGGTTCTGGCAGGGCTGTGAGCTGGGGACCTGCTGTGCCTAACACAGGGGTCCTTCACAGGGGACAGGCAGTGTGCAGGTAGTACCCTTGCTTTCTCCTTTTCCACCACATCCCTGCAGGATTTTTTTCAGCTTTGCATAGAAGCTGAAGACGAGCACAGACAGAATGATGGAATGGCCAATGGAATATTCCGTACCATAGATGTCATGCTCAGTATACAAATGGGGTTAGCCAGGAGGTGACTACTTGCAGTCAGCGCTTGGGACAATATCAATTCACCAGGCAGTGAGAGTGACTTCTGTCATTATTATTATTGTTATTATTATTGTTTTTTTTCCTTTTCTGTTATTCTTCTATTAAACTGCCTTTATCTCAACCCATGAGGTTTTTTTTCCTTTCCCCTCCTTTTGTCCCTCTTCTCCCCACCTTCTTGTGAGGGGGAGGGGTGAGCGAGCAGCTGCGTGGTCCTAGCTGCTGGCTGGGATTAAACCACAACAGTGACTAACAGAGAAGAGACATAACTTCACCACTGGCTATACTACCTAGGTAAAAGTGGACTTTAGAAGAGAAGTTATAGACAGGAATAACTAAAATTAGCCTTAAAACTGTTCTTGGCATGGAGTCTTATGTTACATGGAAATGAAAGTTTGCATATATGCCAATTAAATCTCATTCTCCACTGATTTTTTTTTTTTTTTAAGAAACGTATTATATTAAAACATCAAGCAATATGTTGTCAGTCTTTCTTGTTGGTCTTGGCATTTCTTGAGCATTTTAAGATACTCATTCACTCCAGGCAGTAGTTTATTCTTTTTCTCTGGAAAGAAGAACCACAAATGGTGGGGTTTAAACATATCTGAGCGTGGAACAGTTTCAAAACATCCAGCTCCTAAAATCATCCCCAAAAAGTCCACCTGGGAATGAAAGTGAAACCATCAAGGCAGCCACACAAGGCTGACATTGATCTTAGCTCCGATCAAAGATGCCACCACCATTTTGTACAGATTCAGATATTGTGTACAGAACCAAGCAAGCTAGTTTGTTTTTCCTAAATATGAAATGGAAATTAATGTGTCATCTAGCAGAAAGCTCATTGGATTATTTTCATTTCTCTTAAAAACGGTAAAGTGTGCTGTAACACAAAGCATTATTTCTGAGGCTTTTTTAGTGATTTTTCTCTTTCACTGGCATTTATGAAAACATATTTCCTTTTTGACTTTTAAATTAGAGAAAACAGGGTGAGGCTCACAGGATGCTTGTGCCTGCAGTCAGATCAGGAGGATGGAGGAGAGTGGACTTAAGTGGTATTTTGGGGTTTGCCCTCCTCTTGGGTCTCTCTAGCCACCAGTTCAGTCACCACAAATCTTCGCAGTAGGGATACTGTCAGTGGAGCCTCGCAACAGGTGGAGGAACAAAATGCTTCCATGCACTGCTGGAGGACATGAGCACCAGTGCAGGGCTTCCTGCAATGAGCAGCCTCAGGGACTATAAACATGCCAAGTCAGTGGAGGTCGTTGTGCTTTCTAGAGTACTACTTCCAGTGACGTCTTTAAAGGTTGAAGCTCTGAAGGTAATGGAAATAGCCATAAAGTTGCCATGCATTTTGGGGAGAGAGAAAGCAAGTCTGTTTACATAGGTTGTAACTGCGTCAGTCTTGCAAAGTAGTTTCTTTCTACTTGTTTCTGTTATACTGATAGATGTAGTTCCAGAGTGTATCTAAGGTAGGCTGGGTAACCCAGCAATGTTGCATCAAATGTAACTGAAAAAAAAAGTTATCCTGCTATTTGCCATAAAGCTAAGCTTTCTGGAAGACTGTCTTAAGATTCTTGGATTCATTTGGACCAAATCTGAAGATCTGCCTTTGACCTTCCAGGACCTTACAAGCAGGAAGCATTTAAACTCTTACTGGAAAGAGCCCAACAACTGAGTTACATCATTACACAAAAAGCTCAAGTAAAGATGATTTATTTGAAGTAATGAGTGCAACAAGTAGACCAAAATAAACAATTGTCTCAGTGGCAGCCATTCCTTTTTCTTAACATTTGTCTTCTGCTACCTCTGTCCCCTGTTTCCTCTCCTGAACTAGGACCATGGCTGCCGTTGGGCTTAAAGCCAGCAGGAAATTTCCATTGTAGCACAATTGGCTATGTTCTTCTCACTTGCCCTCTCATCTCTCTGCTCTCTTCCCCCCCACCTCTTCCTTATTTTTAATGAGCTTTGCTTGGCCTGCTGAATGCTCAAAGCTTCACTAACTGCAAAGCAGTGGAGCCTGATCCAGCTCTAGCCTGAGAGACAGCAGTTCCTAAAAAGCTGCTAATGCCAGCTGACCTCCTTCTGACCCCTGTAGCATGAACATATTACTTTGTCTCTTGTTTCAGCTCAAATGTCCCAGGATTTGCCAAAGCATGAGATTAGTCTTGTCTGTGTGCAAAGGGGCTGTAGTTATAGTGATCTGTGGCAGCACTCTTTTGACTCCAAAGACCAATAAAACAAGTAGATCTGCATTGTTGATTTTCCTATACTTTTGGGGTTTTGTGTGGTGCTTCCATTGGATTTGGCTAAGGAGAGCTTTATCTCTCTTTTAAGGTGGGAGTGTCAACCTGCTTGAGGGTAGGAAGGCTCTACAGAGGGATCTGGACAGGCTGGATCAATGGGCTGAGGCAAATGGTATGAGATTCAACAAGGCCAAGTGCCGGGTCCTGCCCTTGGGTCACAACAACCCCATGCAATGCTACAGGCTTGGGGAAGAGTGGCTGGAAAGCTGCCTGGCAGAAAAGGACCTGGGGGTGTTGGTCAACAGCCAGCTGAATATGAGCCAGCAGTGTGCCCAGGTGGCCAAGAAGGCCAATGGCATCCTATCTTGTATCAGGAACGGCGTGGCCAGCAGGACTAGGGAAGTGATCGTCCCCCTGTACTTGGCACTGGTAAGTCCCGACCTTGAAAACTGTGTTCAGTTTGTGGCCCCTCACTACAAGAAAGACATTGAGGTGCTGGAACGTGTCCAGAGAAGGGCAACAAAGATGGTGAGGGGTCTGGACAGCAAGTCTTATGAGGAGCAGCTGAGGGAACTAGGGTTGTTTAGCCTGAAGAAAAGCAGGCTCAGGGAAGACCTTATAGCTCTCTGCAACAACCTGAAAGGAAGTTATAGCAAGGTGGGGGTTGATCTCTTCTCTCACATAACAAACAATAGGACAAGAGGACACGGCCACAAGTTACACCAGGGGAGGTTTAGATTGGATGTTAGGAAAAATTTCCTCACAGAAGGGGTCACCAAACATTGGAACGGGCTGCCTGGGGAAGTGGTGGAATCACCATTCCTGGAGGTATTTAGAAGACAGGTAGATGTGGTGCTTAGGGACATGGTTTAGTGGTGGTTTTGGCAGTGTCAGGTTGATGGTTGGACTCAATGATCTTAAAGGTCTCTTCCAACCTAGATTATTCTATGATTCTATGATTCTGTGATCTACTGATGCTCAGTCGAACTACCACATTTTGGCACCAAGGAAGTGCATTTATTTTCTTCAGCAGATAAGCAAGGAAAGAACCATGTGGGCTTTTCCACAAAACCCATTATTGATGCAGTGAGTTGCACACACTGGGAGTGATTCTTGCCTGTTTCTTCTCCTTACACTGTATGAACCATGCATGCTCAGTGTCCTGACCTTCCTCCCAGAAATAAAGAGGGCCCCAGCCTCAGTGGACAATCTCCTATGCAATGCAAGCACCCTTTACTTTGTGGGTCTAAACTTCCCGAAGTTGAGTTAGAACAGAATGACACAACAGCAGAAGGAATGAGACATGACACGTATGAACACTTTAATCTGATCTAAAGCACACATGCAGGCTCAATCTGATCAGGTAATACAAATGGTTATAGGCAAGAACCTGACTTTTTGTAACTTATACACACATGTTTTCTGAGTATGTTGTGTGGCTCTTTTTTATCCCTAGTGGGGAAGCTAAAACTCACAGTTATGAATCTGGAATGCATTGTGTTGGACAATATTGTGCTCAAACATTTCACAAATATCTGTCCCTGCCCGTTGGAAACCAGCCTCTCTGTAGCATTCCTCCTAATTCCACGGTCTTGACTTTGGTGAATTTTTCCTGGGAAGGATATGAAAAGAAACCTGGAGAAAGAGCACATTGTACACCAAAGGGATTTTACATGCTTTTTTTAAACTGCCCAGCAACAGTGCTGTTTGTTGTGTCTGTTGTGAAATCAATGATGTAGAGGAATGGAATGGAATGGAATGGAATGGAATGGAATGGAATGGAATGGAATGGAATGGAATGGAATGGAATGGAATGGAATGGAATAGGATAGAATAGAATAGAATGGAATAGAATAGAATGGAATGGAATGGAATGGAATGGAATGGAATGGAATGGAATGGAATAGAATAGAATAGAATAGAATAGAATAGAATAGAATAGAATAGAATAGAATAGAATAGAATAGAATAGAATATTTCAGTTGGAAGGGAGCTACAATGGTCATCTAGTCCAACTGCCTGACCACTTCAGGGCTGACCAAATGTTAAAGCATGTTATTATGGGTATTGTCCAAATGCCTCTGAAACACTGACAGGCTTGCGGCATCGACCACCTCTCTAGGAAGGCTGTTCCAGTGTGTGACCAGCCTCTGGGTAAAGGAATGCTTCCTAATGTCCAGTCTAGACCTCCCCTGGTGCAGCTCTGAGCCATTCCCAATGTAATTCTTGATCCCCTAAAAAGGCTTTGTTTTGGAAGAAAAATTGTACAGTGACCCATACAAAGAAGCTGGAGTTATTCTGGGGTTTACTGATTTGTGTAAAATAGATTTCAGCTTTGCCATTTTTAGCCACTGCCAAACACCTTATTCTCTGCTTTATTGAACCAGGATTGCAAGAGGCAGCAGCATCTTTCAGTCACTTCAAGGAGCCTCTGCTCTGTTGTGTAATGTGATGAGACACCAGTTTTTCAGAACCGCTCTTTGGGTCTATGGGTATGTCTTTGTAGTAGCAGAGGTTTAGCAGTCCTCTTTTATGCTAGTTCAGGTTGTGTTATTTGTGAACCTCATAAATGTTGCTTTTCCAATATATGAACCTTGTAACACCTGTATGAGCACAGCCTGCAGTGAAAGAAAGTTAGGCTAAGTCACATTGCCTTTCAATTGCTATGCACCCAGAGCACTCAGACAGTGATTTCCTGCAGCTCACCTGGTCTGCAAATACCTATTTGCCTTTGCCCACAGGAATGATGTTACTGTAATGTTAATCTAGATGCAAAGGATGAATTCTGTTTTCCTGCACAAGGTTTGGGCCACGTATCTTTCCAGGTCAGAGATGTAACTGGAAAGCTAGGCATAAACCTGCACAGCAATAACTACAGATTCATACTGGACCAGCATGGATTTTAGTTTTGTTGTTTGTGTTTTCTAGTAAGAAAGCCAGACCCCCAAGATGGTCATTTGTGTAGTTTACATCCGCAGGATTCTCTCCCATGTGAAGTAGCCCACAGGATCAATCCTGTATAAAGGTTGATGAGTAGGGACAGAATAGCGTTTAAATCATTATTTGAACAAAAGAGCTGATTAAATGTCTCTCAGGACAGAATATATACTATAATCCCACAAAAATTGATAGAGGCTGGAAATGAGAGTCTCGATGAACTTGGTGCTTTATGTTTGCAATATTCTATTCTCTTAATTAACAAGATGTTCTTAGCCCCATCATTTCACTTTCTGGTGATTTCAGCTGATGGTATGTTTTCAGATGCTGTCTTTATATTGATAGATCACAAACCAGCCTAAGTCTTTCTGATCCACCCTTCTTTAATCCACTCATTTCTCTCCTTGCTCTTTTATGAAATTAATCGTTCACATGCTCTCATGCAAACCTCTTTATCTTTGCTCCCAAGCCATTGCTACTCCTCATGTTTCCAGCCATGAGCATTACCACCTTCCTGCTGCTTAACCTTCTACTGAGCAACATAGGTGGGGACTGCTTTTACTCTGCTTCCAGAACTTGTTTCTGTGCCTGAATGAGGGCCAGCTGCACCCAGCTGATAGTGATCCTAAGACAGAGTTTGAAATTCACCAACTGTTACAGCACTTCTGTCCGATGGCCGTCCTGTAGTGGTGCAACTCCCCCCCCCCACCCCCCGCCACTCTCAGGCCTCTCGATACTTGGTGTGATTCCCTCCCATCTGGGCCACATAATAATACCATGACCAGAACAATACATAATGGTCTAACATGAAAGGAAGAAAGGGTGGAGGGCAATGGACTATAACACTACGGCAACTCCTTAGTGTACCTGGTTCTCATAGTTCCTACCATTGGAAGATAATAACTATAATCGATCACTCCTGACAACATATGGATCATGGCCACAGAGGCAGGAGGGGTACCAGGACCACAAGTCCTAACGAGTCCTGGGCTTGCATAACTGATGGAAAGTACTGGACTATTCCATTGTCCAAGCTGGGCTGGAGTGGAAAAGTACCTGACGAAAATCAATTATCTCGGATCCTGTAAGTGGTGATTCTAGTGAAGACCCTTTGAGCTCTTCTGGATCGCAGTGGGCCGTGGCCAGTACCTGCCCTGAGTCAGGACACTGTCTCAGGCAAACTTCGCGAAGACTAAGGACCACAGTGAGACAATCCTTCTCAAGCCTCAATTACCACCTGTTGAATGCCGATGCATTGTGAGTATTTACTCTAACTCGGAAGGGAAATTTTAACTATAGGCTAGCCTCTCTTTCATCCATCTCTCCATTTATATGTTTGTATGCATTAGCTTTATGGATGTGGATGTTCTTCCATTTTCCATGCACGTGTAGGAGTTAAAGGGGTACCCGCCAACTCAATAAAGTTGTGCGATATTAAGAGATCACTGATCTCAGCGGTTATAAACTGCGGTGTGTGCATGTTTGTGTAAGTGTGTGTGTGTGTGCATGCTCATATGCTTTGTTTATATGTATATACATTAATCTGAGATCTGTGCCTTGCTCTCTTATGTATACGTATTGGTTTGGGATACCTTAAGTCAGTGTGAATCTTGTCATCTTCAAATCTGTAATCAAGTTGCTGTTCATTTATTTAGTTAAATCACTTTATAAATCTTTAACTCAGTTAATGATTAAGTGCTGCTAAACTCAATCCTTTGATCTACCTCAAATCATTAATAAAATTGAGCTGTTGCTAAATCATAACTGTGTCTGATACTTCCATTCTGTGACAAATCCCTACCCCTTGCCACAGCAACTGCTCTGTTGGCTCCAAGTAGAGGTGATTGTGTCAGCCCACTGTTGTCTTGTATTTCCACTTGCCCTAAAACCCCTTCTTTTTGTTCTGCACCTTGGTGAGTTTTAGAGGTACCAGCAGAGTTTTATCAGTCTTTGTGCACAATTTTGACAATAGGAGATCGATAGGATCTCCCAGCTAGAGATCTGTGGGATGCAAAACAGTTGAATGCTTGGGGTGAGGCTGATTCCCATAGATGCATTGTTTATAGTTTCACAGCATTTATTTCTGAAGCCAGTAATAGGTTTCCTGGCCCCCTAGGGTAAGAGGAAGTGGTGCTGGAACCACAGGTCTCCCCAGGGCTACAGGGAAGTGTGCCAAAGTTATGTGTCTGCTCCCTTTGCTTATAAGACCTCCATATATCCTGCTGGCCTTGAATGGGCCAAGGTAATGCCAGAGGCAGTTTTTGTGGTGATGAGGAGGGTTATACTGCAGTAACTCCCTGTCTCTGCCTTATGCTTTGGTTTTGTTGCCCTGTTTGCATTTTGCTTTGCATATTTTCAGAGTTCACAGAGGAAGGGAACAGAAAGGCCAGAATTAATCCTCAATGTTCAGAAAGCATCTCAAAGATACCAACACGTGACTGCTATTGTCATTGTAAAAATGGATCTTCCACCTCTGTCATGCATGTCATGGTTAGCACTTGCCTGTTCTGAGGGTGCTCCCATCAGCACTCGTGTCTCCCAGGTGGCAGTGCAGAGTGTGGCTGCCCTGCTGGGCCTGCTTACTGAGCCATCCCTTTTTACATCTGGCTCATGCATTTTTATGCTGGCTGAATAATTACTCTCTGAAATTAAAATGGTTCCAACCTATGTATGGCAGAGATTTCTTACTTCAAATTAACATTAAATGTTGCATGCATGAATCTTGTATAGACTGGAAAGAGAGGGCTGGGGTTGCTTTGTGGCATACAGTTCCCACATTAGATGATATGAAACTGAAGCAGGTTGGTGCTACGAACTCGCTTTTCACAGACCAGCTAGAGATGCAGTGGAAGATCTTCATTCTGGGGGAACTGTGGCTGCAAATATGACGTGGACACAATAACCTATGAAGAGGATGAGATATTTACTTGACTGAGCTCCAAAGGCTCATACTGAGGCAGATTTGCCGTTTCTGGCACAAATAGATTCCCCAGGAGAATCTAGTCATTTCAAGACATCTGCTTGCAGATTCAGACAGGGGATATTCTTAGCCTAGAGAAATCTTCTCCACCTGATCTCTCCTGTTATAAATGCCACTTACTTCAAGCAGAAAAACAGAAGAGCTATGAAATGAACAAACAACTTGTTCAAATAGCTAGTTACTTACTGCTCAAGAGGCCAATAAATACTTCATTGAAGATCCTAGGATCCACGCACAAAACTGAGCTCACTGTGGTAGCTTAAGAAAGGATGCTGGTGCATCTGGCACAGGGTCTGTGTCTGGCCACATTCCTTCCTAGTTTGCTGATGTGCTTAGTTAAATGCCCAACAGTGAGCAGTTGACTAGTTCCTGTGGCTTTTGGAGATCCTGCAGGAACACCTATAATCCTGTGCAGGTCAGAGCACAATATCCTTTTGTCCACTCAGCACGTTGCAGGAGTTACTCTGTTGCTGAATCAGGATGTTTTATTTGCATTGTAAAGTCACTCAAATGTGGACTGAAAAGGTCCTTGATCATGTGAGTGGAATTCAACATAGTCCACTGCTGGCACTGACTCTCTGACAGACGATAAACAAACATAATTTTGTACATTGTTCTTTCCCATGCTGGAAAATGTCCTGCAAAATATTATTGCATTCCCTTTCTCACTTTCCCAGCCCCCCCTCCCTTTTCTTCCTCTCCCTCTGCCTGATACTAAACTCAGTTTTAATGAAGATGCTCTTGCCAGTAAAACAGTGGCTATATTTGTTTAATGAGCTTGTTTCAATGTGTCGTTTAATTGCTCCATTATTTCCTTTGTCAGCACTGTGGATAACAAAGTTCTTGGTATTTGACTAATGTTTCATGCTTGAATTAAAACATATCAGTAAATACAATGTCAGCTGCAAAGAGGAACTACCAGCAAACTATGGGGATTTAGGGACTTTTTTTTTTTTTTTCTCTCTCCCTAAGCAGTAATTACTGAGGTAAATGAAACTTCTGGGAACGGTTATTTCAAATTGAATTTTAACTGCTTGCTTCCTGGAAGGGAAAACATCAAGCTCTCTGTCTGAATGAAACATAAACAAGAATAAATATGGAGATACTCAGAGGGGAGGCAGATAATGGGATGTTTATGCTAAATATTACGCCTGTTACATTTAGCTAACAAAAAATGAAGTAACTCAAGTGACTGCTACTAGTGTAATGTTTTTATCTGGGACAGGGTCATCTCCTTCCCTGAGGATATACACTCAAAAGGCATTTCAGGTCCATTTTCTTATTTTCCTTTCCAAAGAGGGCGGAGTTTATAGTATGATCACTGCGAAATCAGGGCGCAAGGCTCCAAAAGAAAAACGTGCTGCAGTCCCTATGGTCAGTGCTGCAAGGGAAAGACTAGACCTGGTTCCTATAGTATGACTTCCTCCCCCACAGGGCACCTTTCTGACCTGAATCCACCTCTCCTGTTCCTCCAGGGAAGGGGAGGGGAGGGGAAGGAAGGGAAGGAAAGGGGAAGGGAGAGGAGAGGGAAAAAAGGAAGTCTGATTAAATTCCACGCTGAGCTCCTTATTACACCTGAAATTAGTGGTTGTGTAAGTAGGTAAGGGCTGAGTATGACCCATAGTGGTAACAAACCCAACAACTGTACTCAGAAAATGAGTGAATTAAAGCAGTTGAAAGCTCTGCTGACATTTTGCAAGAAGATACTTTCAAGTAGGACTGATTCTGAAATAAAGTCAAGTAACAAAGACAGAGTTTCCCTAGCCTTTTAGGCTGCAGAAGACAGAAGTTTTCCTTCTGTGTTGCCGTGCAAGCACAGGCTTCCATGACCCCTTGAGATATCCTGTCACTGATTAGCATAGGGCATCAGAAAGCTGGAAACTTGGAAAGCTACCTGAGACTGGAACACACCCTTATTATAAAACCTGTGATTGCTGCAGGACAGCATCCTTTCTACCTCTTTTCATTTAAGCACAGGGCAGCAGGTGAGATGAGAGCAAGTCACTGAAAATCCTACTGTCAAAATAAGCATAGTGAGCAGCAGAGGAGACTAGGGGTGGGGATTGCAGCATTTTCTGAGACAGATAAACAGATATAACTGTCATGTTAAGACATGGTTAATAAGGTACAGCTGCCACTTGGGGATTGTGCTCTTGCATCATATATTCAGTCACTTTCATCATGGTTGTTTTCACAGTAAGACTGGAATTCAAGCCTGTAAACTGATGCAACAGTGCTTACAGGCTGTCAGCAAGGGATTAGTTACCTCTGTGATGGAAGGGACTGAAAGAACTGTTAATTGGACTAACTGGTTAACTGAAGATTTTCACAGCCATGTTAGGTTTTGAGAGCAGGTTGGTCAAACAACTGTCAAAGATAATGTTGATTGTACCTAATCTTGCCTCTGCACAGGTAGTTAGGCTGTACAGATCTCTCTGAAGCCCCCATTGCTGTGATGCTGGTCTAGCCTGAGCTTAGTAGAGTGTAAAAACTTGGCAAAAATCAGATGGAAGTGAGATGTGGGGACTAAATGAAACAGGATAAAATGTGGTGTGGATTCCTGAGAAATAGATCAAACCAAATGTGCCATATCATTTTCTTTCTAAATATAAATAATTTTCTTGACAAAAACACTTTACTAGATCTCATTTACTTGGTATTAAACCTAGTGTTTGGTGTGATGTCTTGAAGAAAATTAACTGAATTGAAGAAGATTGGTTTGTATAGAACTGCTCAGGAGTTTGAGACACTGGTTAAAAGAGAAAAAGAGAAGAGTAACATTGAAGGGAGGGGTTCCTAGTAAAGTTCCCCACTTAAGACAAGTCTTAGTAATTCTAATAATGACTTTGTTATAAAAGGAAGTCAAGTAATGATAGAATGCAATGAAATTAATTTGTGTAAAGTGTAAAGTCATTGCACTTAGGGACTAATAACAGGAATTTTTCCTATAAACTGGGAGATAGCTATTTGAAAATGTTTAGAGTGTGACTGCATGTAGAGAGAATGAGATGGCGGTAAAGCAGTAAATGAGCTCTTGGGATGTGCCAGTGAAGTCTTTGGTAGCTATTAGGAAGAATTAATGTTATGTGCATCCCTAACTACATCTTGAAACACCATTAGCAATTCTCACTGCTTATATGCAAGAAGGGTAAGGGCTTAAGTGTAAAAGAAGACTGCTAGCATGATCAGGGGAGTAGAGATACATGGGAGTAGACTTGAAAAAATTTAGTCCAGCCAAGAGAAGGCTGAGAGGGAACACTGGAACTCAACACGGGGAGTGTGAAGAACTACTTACATGCAGAAAGTACCTGGAATAAGAACAAATGGATATAAAATAGTTTTATAAAATAGGAAATTAAAAGGAAATTCCTAGCCATTGGATAGGTTAATAAACAGCTTCTGAACTATCATGATAGAGGTAAAAAGCCAAATTGTAATTGCTTTTAAAATGGAGCTTGGCAAATTCATAACCGTGGATGTATGATTTGGTATCAATGATAAGAGGGCATCCGCCTCACAAGCCTTCAAGTTTCACATGATGTTCAGGCTGTGTGTGTACTACCCAACTGTGAAACTTGAGGAAAAAGCAATTCAGAGTTGCTGAAAATGTTTCCGTTTAGGACCACTAGATGTCAGGCAGAACGAATAATTCACCCTGACTGATTTGGGATGAATTTCATCCCGGTGTAATGGATTACTGCAAAGCATATGAATCCACTTGAGGAAGGGAGGCGGAAACAAGCTCACAGTCCTTGGACTGGCTTTCTCCGCAGGACTGTATGTCGCATATATCGCTTAGGCGTTCTCTGCACTTATCTGTACTGTGAGCTCTGCCCTTACAAAGGTTGAAATTAGAAACTATGGACAATATATCTTCTGAACAAAAGCACCCTCCTGAAAGGGCTTTAAGCCTCACCAATTTAGTACAGCTTTTAGATGCAAAATTTCTAGTGTGTGGGAGCTAGCAAATTCTGTGCTGATTCTTGTCTCAACAAATTTCATTACATGAGGGTAGATGGCCACTGCCCAGTCTCTGAGAGGGACTTCAAGGTGCCCTCTTCCTTAACAGGCAATGTTCATAAATGTACAAAACCCACCAGTCCTAGCGCCAGAGAGCAAGAGACAGAAGGGAAAACTGCATAAAGCAGGAGAAAGATGAAAAGCGATAAAAATTAAATGAACAGAGCTGCTATCCTTTACAGTTTGCTATAAATGTGTGCTTCATTCTGTGATGTCAGCTGAAGGAATGTTTAATCTTGGCAAAAGCAGCTAATTGGGCCAATGAATGATGACCCGATGATTGGGTTATAACTGGGTACAGCCCTGACCTGTTAAATGGAGGTAATCATGAGTCTGGTATTCCCTCATGCTTGGCACGCTAGTTAGAATAGAGATACTGCATTATATCTGAAGCCCCCAGGATTTTAGTGCTTATGATATTTGTGTCTATCATGAATTCTCCCAGATAAATGCATTAGAGGGTTTCAAAATCATAAGTCTGAACTGCTTTTCAACACAATAAAAACCTAAAATGCTGACTACCTTGCAGGAGAGACAGAAAACTTAGCAACTTTATAGTATGCCACTTCTAAATATCCTTATGCTAGCTTTTCTAAGTGACAAGCTTTTAATAAAATGCTTTCATAAATTTGCTAACCAAAGGTGAAAATCTATAAAATATTTGCACAAGAACATTTTAAATAATAATTTTATTAAAAATTCATAATAATTTAATTCATTCAAATAATAATTTGTATTGAAAACACAAATGAATTAATTACAATTCATTTGTTTTGTCTTAAAGAATTTTTAAACTGAGCTCTTCAGTGGTTGATACTGACAGCACTTTCATTAACAGATGGTGAATTACTGTACCAAGTTGCTGTCTTTCTTCATCTGTTGTTGCTCTCTCCAATGAAAGGACTGGGATGAATCTGGTAAAAAGTCTGTTTTCTGGAGTTTTTATTTTCACAGTCCCAATAATTCCCCAAGTTCTTTACAAGAATATTGTATAAAGTGGCAGAAACATCAGAATAACAAAAGCAGTATTTCAGGAAAGTGCATGCAGATGAGCTGAAGTCTCTATGCCTTCAGACTTTGAGCTTTCTCTGCATGAGTGGATTGGCCGGAAAACAGCAGGGCGTGCTGTACAACTTTATATTGGCACTTACCAGGTTGCTCCAAAAGGAGGTTGGACTTGCTGAAATTGATTAAGGAATAGAAAAACAGGAGATGAGAACATGTGACATTTTGTTCACTGTTTCACCTGGCCTTTCGTGCATTGCCCAAACTGCAAAATGGTACTTACTGGGAGATCTAGGAAGTGGGTCCTGCTGCTCCAGGTCTAGAAGAGAGGTCTGTGCCTAGGGAAGTCATGTCTGTTTTGTAGAAAGTTTAACAAGGGAACTTTGTAATATGCTGCAAAGGAAGATCATATACATGAGTACACACAGCATTACAAGAGTGAAAGCAGAAAATAGTTCTTCCTGAAAGATGCTAACCATCAATTTGCAGCTCCAGGGTGACTACTTATGCAAGATGCAGAACTTCAAGGCGTGAGTTAGTGAAGTGGAAAGCCACAAAAGGAATTACTGGTGCAGCAGATAACAGAATGGGCCACGTTTTGTTGCTGAAATGCCTGCTGTTGTGGGAGAGGCGGGAAAACAGTAAACACATTAGAAATGTCCTGCTAGGTCAGACCAATGTTCTGTTAAACCCAGTATTTTCTCACTGCCCTGCAGTGAAGACACTATTTAGTGAAAGTATGTCAGCTAGCCACTTCTGTGGGTGACTTCCTTAACTTCCAAAGTTGTTGTAGTAAGGATGCTGGAGGATTTGTCCTTCCTTATTCCTTCTGGTATCTGCTCGTAGGCCTGTTAATGAATGCATATAATCACTTTTTGAAACTGTTGATACCGTTGCCTCCACTGTGATACTGTCTGCCTGCACATGCTGTGACAACCAAGTTCCAAAGTTCACGATCCACTTTATAAAGCTGTACTCTCTTTTAACTAGTTTAAACTGTCTGTTTTAAAATACTCTTCCAATAGTGTCATCAAGTTCCCCCCATATCTAGTGGGGTTGGATATGGTGAACAGCAGTTCTACGTTTACCTTATCCGCTGCCTCCTTGATTTTGTTATTCTTTATCACACAACCTCTCCAAGTAAGGAGACACAGCCTTTTTGTATCACCTCATAAGGCAGCTGTTTTATTTCCATGCTCATTTCTCTGTACCTGTCTGAATTCTGGTACATCCTCCTTGAAATGCACAGACCCAGATTGTCTATAGGATTCAAGATGTGGCTGCACCAAGGCCTTTACATAGCTGCAAAATTGTGTTGTCTGTTCTTTTTGTTCTGACCATCTTTGGTGATGACACCCAGCATCTTACTGCCTTTTTTGGCCACTGCATTGATACAGTGATTTCAGAAAACTGCCAGTGACAATTCTAAGATCCTTTTCTTGGCTCATAACTGCCAGTTTTGAGTTCAGCATTGTGTAGACATGGTTTAGATTTTTTTTACATAGGTGCACTACATTATATTTGTCTAAAGGCAAGCTTACCTTTGCAGGCTTTCACTCATTCAGTTTTGTGAGCTTCTTCTGGAATTTGGCACCATTGGCAAGGAATTTAACTACTTGAAAGAGCATAATGTCATCTGCACACTTAAAGACGTTTCACTGCAAACTTTGTTCTCCAGGGGATTGATAAAGGTGTTCAATAAAACTAGTCCCAGCACCAGTTCCTGGGAGATCACACTTTGAACACTTCTTCATCCTAAGAATTGTTAGTTAAACCCTACCATTTGTTTCTTGTCTTTTAACAAGCTTTAAATCCGTAAAGCACCTATCCTGCAGTTCACGGCAACTTATTTTCTGTATTAACCTTTCGTGTAGGACATTGTCAATGGCGTTTTGAGAATCCAAATATATTGCATCCACTGGTTTCCTTCCTAGTGCACTTACAGAAATCCAGCAGGTCCATGAAGCAGCTTTTCCCTTTGCAGAAACTATGTCAGCTCCTTCGCAATACCCCATGTTTGTCCATGTGCTTAGTGGGTTTACGCTGTTATCTTACCATGGCAGGAAGTCAGAATTTCCAGTATCTCCCCCTGCACCCTTTTACCCTTCCAATACTGTCTCTCTTGTGTTCACAGCTGCACTTATATCTGGATAGTGCTTTACCCACCAGTATACTGTGAAAAGTCATGAATTGAAAGAAAAGAAGAAACAAGCAAAGCTTGACTCTGTAGTTTACTGATTACAGCTCTGAAATAGAAAAACCACTTTGGGTTGGCAGTAAACAAAGTCCTGCCCATGATCCTGGAATTATTTTCACGATTTTCAAACTCTTCTCTATAGTTTTAGCAGATGATGCACTTTTTGATAGTGATGGAATTTCATGGTGGTTTGGTTGTTGTTAAACTGTGAAAGTTCTAGTGCAGCTTGACAAAAATATTAATTGACAGGAAGGTCAATATTTGCTGGAGCAGCTTTTGAGGGATGTTATTTTAGTAGGATTCAGTATTACAGACATAGGATTCAATATTACAGACATCAAATGTTCAAAATAATGAGTTGGGCCCTTTTAAGACTGATTTAAAAATAGTAATTTGGAGCTCTTTGTCTTTGCTTTCTGGACCTTTATGTCACATCATGTTTTTAGACAACAATGAGGGCTGGAAATGTATTTTAAGATAGTGTAAGCAAAATTCTCCTAATTGTGACTCTAGGAGTTTGCAATACAATACTTAGTAGTAGAAGAGTTGGTAGTGCTGCTGGTTTGCAAAGGACAAGCTCAGGTCCTGGCCAGATGCCATGTAGCATTTGCTTCATGCAAGCAGAGAGCAGCTGCATAGCTGGTGGATGTGGCCCTGGAAGATCTCACTGGAGTTGTCTGAATTCTGAAGCAGTTCAGAGATTTTGAGGCAAATCATCAGCCCACTGGGAGGCAGTACAAGGAAGAAAAGTGCAGTGCTCGTGCTTTGTTTGTACTCTGAGGGGCTCTGTAACTTGTTCAGAGGTTAGTGCAGTTGTGTTGGGGAACTGGCCTGGGCCAGACTCTGTCTTAGGAGAAAGGAAACTTAAAAAGTTTTCTGTGTTCTTTTCTTAATCAGATATATGAAATGCTCATTGGCCACAGCTGACAGCCTGGTTAATACTTTTTCAGTTAACTGTTAGTCAATCATTCCCATAGAAAGACTAACATTTGGCCTGACTCTCTAGTCCCTTCAAAATGCATTATGTCAATGTACTGTCTATGTGTGTCAACAGGCACAAAGTTTGGCAGGTATAGAGTCCAAGTGTGGAAATCTAGCATTTTCATAGCACCTTAGAGGACATCAGATTACCAAGAGAAAGCCCCTTCTAAGAGAAACAACTGAGTCTGGAAGAGAAACTAATAACTGCGTGAAGCTCCACTGTGTTCGCAGTTAGTGTTAGCAAATTAGCCCATACACCACCACTTCCCCAATATCTAAAAGAATGTTTCAGGAGCTGTGGCACACATTTTCCCCAAGACACCTTCATCTTGTCTGAGAGGTGTTCAGGTAAAGCACAAATGAACACACACGTGAAAGAATGAAGGTGTTCATAGCTAAACTCTTCAAGGCTGTGCTGAACAGAGGACAAGATGAATGAGTATGTTCTTTATGTGAATAAATTGGATAATAGTAATAATAATGATGATAATAATAACAACAACATTCAACAGCTGAAGTAAACATTAAGTGTTGTGCTCAACTGTTCATCAGAGGACTTTAATTTTTTTAATTGGAGGGAAGATGTTACTTGTAAAAAACATTTGCCACATGATGGCAGCATAATCCAACGAGACAAAAATTTTGGCTGTCATTGCTGGGAAACACTTAGCAGTTTTTAGGAGGCTGATTGTTACAGAGCCACAGTACATCTGAAAATGAAGCATTGGCAGCACCTGAATAGCTCTTTTGCACTGTGGAGACTAAGTGGCACAGTGGGTTAGTACCGTAGTCTTTTTCTTCTGGAGACTCGGCCTTATATCCTGGCGTAGCCTGTAAATGAAGCAAGTTGGGTGGTCTCACCCCAGTCCCCATTTGAGCATATCACAAAACCACCAGGCAATTTGGCACGGCCAGGAGTTGCTGCCTGGGAGAGGAGGAGGATTCAAATAGGAGAGGAATTGCAAGTCAGCAGCAAGGTGAACTGGCAGATCTGTGAAAGGAGGTTTATGTAGCACCTGCTCAGATAAGGTGACAGTAACCATCTCTCATCAGTACTAATTTTATTCTGAATATATTTGTACCATAGTTTATTCTCTGTGTGAGAAATCCACATCGGATCTTTATTTTATCCTTCTCCCTGTTGCTATTCATGGGATTTTTGCCCATGAAAGGAGACAGCAAGCACCACAGGATTTGGCCTGTTTTTATGTAAAATTATGATTAACAAATTAATTTTTGTTTTGAAGAGAAGGTAGTATAAATTATTAAATACACCTTAAGTATCTACAGCACGGGAGATAATAGTACAAAGATACTATGCACTAGAGGCAAATCCTCAGGGTTTGGAAGGTGCATGAGACATGACCCACGTGTGTGTGGCAGCTCCGTTGTAGGGGCTTCTCCACAGTCTTGGTTTCTCTGGAAAAAACCCTGGTGCTAGGACAATGCTATTGTCCCCACTTCATTGGTTGGGAACCAAAACACAGAAAGGCTTAAGTCATGTCTAGGTTTATGAAGGAGAGCAAGAATACTGTTGAGACCTCAATCTGGGTTTATTGAGACCTGCTGCAGTGGAGTTCTTGGATGAGAAGCTGTAAAAATGAAGAGTAAAGCCAAGAGAGAATGTGGGATAGATGGAGATGAGAAACTGGTTGAAGCATTTTAAAAAACCATTATGCATGAAATGAACACAAGTTTAGGAGCAAGACTAATAGTAACAATAGTGGGAAAATATCCAGAAAGAGTTGTGTTTTATCATTTTTTTCAAATATCAGGAGTTTTAAAAAGCTCCTAAAGAGCCAATAATACAGTAAAGAAAAAATCCAAGCAATCAGGAAAAGCAGAAAAATGTGCAATGTCTAGAGAAAGAAAGTTGTAAAGAGCAAAGAAAAAGCATTAATAAAAAAATATACTGCTGAAAAGGCAGTTTTGAGGCAAGTACTTGTGAAGCTGTGCCAAATTCTGTGAATATGATTGGCTTTAAAGTGAGGAGATATTATAGAAAAGTTGAAATATTTCATTTTGACGTTTTCCTAGCAAGATGGTTCGATGTTTTATTTCTGAGTTTCAGTTCATGTTACAGCTAGGTTTGTTTTAATTTAAAATAGAGTAAAAGCGATGCAGAAGAGAGATTGGATGTTTCAAGAACTGGAGAATGAAGCATCTCATTACACCTGAAAGAGACTGTTCTTTTTTTTAAGCAATAAAAAAATTGTTTCATGATGGCCTGGAAGAATTATTCTCCCCAGTTTTTCAGTTCTCTCACTGAAGTGAAAAATCAATTATTTGTGCAGCCCTAGTTGTGTAATGAGGCATGTTGAAGAACAACTTTGGTTAGAAATGCAAGTGCTCCTGTACTAGAATTTTGGAATTTTAGATACCTCTGGGTGTCTCAGAGACATCTGAGTAGCCACGTGGGTGAAGAGGGGAAATGAAAGGGCTCACCATGAAGGATCATATAATCTGACTACAGCTCTCTGTTATCAGAAGGAATCTTGCTGCCCCTCTGATGTTGCAAGTCTGGGTTTTTAGTTTGACATGGAGGTGTACAAGTCTTTCTCCATCTTCCAAGAGTCTTTCTCCATCTTACTCCATGCTTCCAGGGTAAGCAGGTCTCTTTAGAAAGATGACATTGAAATCCAGACAGGGAGTGATCTCTCAGTTCATCTCAGGTTTTTTATCCTATTCTGGGAAATGGTTGATCACACTAGACGCAAGTTGATCACACACTGTTGATCACAACTAGGACACTGTTGATCACACTAGAAGCAAGATACACTCTTCTGTACTATTTCCATCGTTAACTTTATTAAACTAAGCATGTTTTAGAGGGTTAGTTGAAAAAAAAACCGCCCTAAACTTCTTATCACTTGTGCCTGCGTTGGAACAAAAATGTCACTTGTGAAAATTCAGTCCTTCAGAAGGGAAGACAGAAACACTTTCCTGTGCCAGTATTTGATTTTCCACATGCATGATCACTTTCCTTCATGCTGGCCACACACTGTTACAGAGGAATAAAGTCTTGCCTGAGAGTGGCATGGCTGTTTCGTACTCCAACTTCCAAATGAAAACACTGCTGAAAAATTATGGAATACCAGAGATCTTTATCCTGAATGGGGACACAGGAGACTAAGGAAGGCCACTGTGCCAGTGGTACGTCCAAGTAATACACCAACTCTCTTTCTTTAGCTCTTCCCATTGTGATAGTAATTCTAGAAACACAAAGATACTTACCTAGATTGAGTGAATAAATGTGTAGATAACTAGAAAAGAATTGGGAAAAGTTATGCTCATGCACTTTAGAACACTCTGAATTTTTTTTACAAGACTGGTTGCATTATATATTGTTTTCACTCAAAATAAGACAGACAAATTCATAGAGGTCATTGTCCAGTGGTTTGTTGGTGTGTGTTCAGGAAGGCAGGACTTCTCCCTGCTGCCCCCATCTGCTCCCACCAACACAACTTTCCAGATGCAGGTGATTCAGCTTGTGTCTTTTATACCTTCCCAGTCCTTCTGACCAGATATTCACTTCCATTAGATAGTAACTGCTAGCTGAAGTTGTTGCCGAATGAATCCTGACACTATCACAAACCACCTCCATGACAAAAACAGTGGATTGTCTAAGATTGCTGTAATGTTACGACGCTGTTAATACTCAGTCAGTGGGGGTTTGGACCATCTAATTATACATCCAAAATGAACTGGCAGCTTTGCAGCAGCTGAATCAATGAAAATGTATATACTTTAGTATTTTGCAGATAGCAATATGAATTTATATACTTGAATTTGAATGAACTTAAGTATGATGAACATTGCTTCTTTTAATTTTTAATGTTCCTCCCTCCCCCCCTCTACATATTTATTTTTGATCATGAAGCTGTAAGCACATATTTGAAGTGAGGAAACCCTGCTATGTTAAAGGCCTGCGGTATAAAATGGCCTGGAATTCCTGAAATCCCATGTTATGAGCTTGGCAGTTCTGAGCTTGTGCAAATCTATTATAGAACCTTTGAAAAAAAATTCTAAATCACAAAAAAAGCAATAATGTAAAACTATTTTTATTGAAAATACATCTACAAAGTAATGTTTCTCAGTCCACCCTGGGTGCATACCAATGCAGAACCAGTGAGGGATGGGAAAGGGAATCTTTCTATAATACCTGATTTCCATAACAAACAAAGTTAGTATAAAAAAAGATCACATTCTTTGTGACACAATTCATTTTTCTCAGCTGATGTCATAGAAAGACAGCCGTTCACATTGTCTTTGCAATGTATTTCCAAACAAAATCTTAACAAAAAATTAAATTGTTATGCCATAAATTCTACAGTTAATGTTTATACACACATTCTGAATACAGTATCTATATAAAAATATCTCTAATTATATATCAGAAAATGCCTGTCTGTATCCTAGATTTGCATTCTGTTAGCAAAAAAAAAATCCCCCATATTTGTTTTTTTTCAGTCAGAGATTCATTTAGAGCTTTGTTGGTTTGACTGCTCAATACTCTGTGTTAAACCCAGCTCACTTCATTCACTGGAGAATTACTGCTTGTATTGTCTGGGTTACTCAACTGGAGAAGATAGGCAGGAGTTTTCAGTCCTGAAAAAAAGAGTCTTGCCTGGGAAAAGATTTACCTTCAACCAGCATGCTGACATTTTCACTAGTTACTTGTACACCATATTTATGTTGTTTTAGAGACAGAAGCAACATATTAGATGTTTTTTGAGTGGCAACTGGGACATTGCAAGGGAATCCTTCATTTCTGTCATCAGAATTTTTTGGTAGGGAGAGGGAGAATGAAGACAACTGAACATTTTAATAAAAAAGATCACTCAACACTATTGTGCCTGTCAATATTTTTTCATTCACCCAACTGTAATCGCATTATAAAAATTTCCAGTTTAACCTTGATAATAATACAAGGCAAAAAGGAAAAAATACATTATTTATATTTCTAGAAATGGGCTTCATCAGAGAATAATCTTGAAATGAATAAAAAAAGCCACAGGATTACAAGTGCATTGTCTCCCTTTTTTCATTCTTTCCTTATCTATTCTCTGAAAGAAACCTATAATATTGAGCTTTAAAATCCTTTCTAATTCAAATGTCAACATTTATTATAGTATTTACTATTTTGCAATTTATATATTTTTCCCAGTAAAAAGTAAAAAAACACCCATTAGTTTTACTGTCTAAAGGGTTATTTTTTCTTTTTGAGATGCTACTGATAAGCACAGAAGGATTTCGAAATGTCACATTAAGATAGGGAGCCTTCTTCTCCAGGTGGAAAAATGTAAATCCAGCTAATAGCTCTATAACTTATCAGTGGGATGGCCAAACATATGGAAGGTTTCCAATCAGGAAAACTCCTGTTGGTCTCAGGGATTCAGATTTAGTATCCAGTCCCTTTGGGATCTGACCATCTCACCCCTTCTGCACCTTCTGCAAAAGGCTGACACTACCTTCTGTTCTTATTATTGCTTATTAAGTAGATAATTATCGTACCTAGAGCATGCTGTGTTTTTTTTCCCAAACAGAGATGAAGACACATTTTCTGTCCCAGAGTCAATGGAGCCTAGGGCCTTGCTCCTGCAAACATTTACACACATAGATTGTTCAAATGAGTTGTGATGTTGAAATTAAGGGGGTAAAGCCAGATTGGAGGTACATACATACATGCGTAAATGTTTGCAAGTCAGTGGGAGCTGACTAGGCTAAGTTTCCGTCAAGATCAGCTGAGGCTAATGGCAAAAACTATGTCTAGATAAAATAACTTTCTCAGAAATATTTCAACTCAGCTGATAGAAGTGCTGATTTTGGGTATTTTTATTTATTTATTTATATATCTTCCCCCTTTTTATCCTTTCAATTAATGTCCTGCTTTTTATTGTCCTGCTAGTATTTGAACAACAATATAATACTAGAGAAAAAAAAAATGAGATAAAAAAGCAAAAATCCTGTTAACTTACTTAGCAGGATGCAGTCAGCAGGTTAGAAGTATTGATTGTGTGTTTATAATATTAGGAATTTTGCAACAGGTATTTAAAAAAATAAAACCATTTTTGGGCTCTGTTATCTGTTTTGACTTTCCAGTTCATAAAAAAAAAGGTTTACAGGACTGAGTAACATAAACACTGATTTTTGTTTTTATTTAATTGATAATCCCCATGTCTAGCAGGACCAGTGTTGTTGCCTGTTAATTTTTTTTAAATGGGAAGCCAACATATACCATGATCACTGCTGATTTGGAATATATTTTCATTAATTATTTCCAGTGCTAGCATAAAGGGACAAAACAAGGACTAAGTGAACTTGGTGAATTCAAGATATGAATGGCTGGAAAAAGTGTGTGTTTTCCACACTTGTAGCATTGGACTCATGCTTTCTTTATCCTACATCTTGGTTTCACTGTCTAATGGTTTCTCACTCTCATTTTCTTGTGAGATCAGTTGGTATGGTTTCTTCATTTCATTCTCCTCTATCACAGAATTACCCATTTCAGCATCCCTGTTCTTCAGTTCATGCCGTGATAAATGTTCAACAATTCCTGCTCCGATGGAATCTCCCAAGACGTTGGTAGTGGTACGGAGACGATCCCTAAGGAGAAATAGTAAGTTAGCCATGACTTCACCACTTGTTCAGAGAAGCATACAGACTAGCTGTTAAAATGGCCTTTAAATAGCTACTAGGTGATCTGGAGATTTTAGGTATATTCATTTATCTGAACTATTAATGTCATGATTTCTTCTACAGAAATTAACAAATATACTATGATTTGGAGTCACAAAATATGTTAATATGCTTGGCAACTTCATAGCAAGAAACAGCTGTGTGATGAGGACGACAAAGGGAACATATGGCAGATGTTTCTCAGAGGCATTTCTATTATCTGGTGGTTTGGTTTTATATCCTCTGAATGTGTAAGCCATGAGAATCTACCTTGTTAGGGTCATTTCCCTCCTGACCATAAACTGTGGTCAGTAATTTAGGGTTGAATTCTGCTGAAATAATTCAAATTAAACTACAACAACTGAGCCCCCTTAGAGGGCTCTGCCCAGAAGATGTAGGAGGCAGCTTGACAGGGAGTGACTGGCACTGTTACTCAGTAACTGTCCACCTACATAAGGCTGTAGGCATGTGGTTAGATAATCATTTGAAGACATTATGTTCTGATAACAACATGGGAAACTTCCTGCAGGGATCACTTGAGAAGATTGAAAGGTAGAAGCCTCTGGAAACTATAACTAATAGGGATTAGACAAAATAGAGTTTGGAGGAAACCTTCTGCCTTTGATTTAGTTCCTGGACCTAAGGGATATCCCCGTATTCCTAGAGGTGTCAGCTAGTCTTCTACAGATAGAGGAATGAAAAATCTGAGGGGCAATACATTGTGGTGGCTGAATAAAAAGATTACAGAACTGTTTTTCATTTCTGTGTCCATGGGGTAAACATATGAACATTTCCTAGATTAGATAGTCAGCAGGGCTGCAAAGAACTGGGTCAGATCTGAACCAGCTCAGCCTGATTGATGGGCAGGTTTTCATTGCCATCCTACAAAAAATAGAAGACTAAAGCAATCATTTTCAAATTTAATGTGTCTGAAAGTTTTCTTAGTACCCTAACGATCCAGGTTTCTAAGAAACCTTTTGCATGCAAGAAGAATGCCACCCAGAGGGACCTGGACAGGCTTGAGAGGAGGGCCCATGTGAACCTCATAAAGTTCAACATGGACAAGTGAAAGGTCCTGCACGTGGGTCAGGGCAATCCTAGGCACAAATACAGGCTGGGCAGAGAATGGACTGAGAGTAGCCCTGAGGACAGGGACTTGGGGGTACTGGTGGATGAGGAGCTCGACAGGAGCTGGCAATGTGCACTTGCAGCCCAGAAGGCCACCCATATCCTGGGCTGCATCAAAAGAAATGTGGCCAGCCAGTCGAGGGAGGTGGTTCTGCCCTTCTACTCCACTCTCATGAGACCCCACCTGGAATACTGTGTCCAGCTCTGGAGCCCCCAGCATAAGAAGGACATGGGACCTGTTGGAGCAGGTCCGGAGGAGGGCCTCAAAGATGATCAGAGGGTTAGAACACCTCTCCTGTGAGGACAGGCTGAGAGAGTTGGGGTTCAGCCTGGAGAAGAGAAGGCTCTGTGGAGACATTATAGCAGCCTTCCAGTACTTAAAGAGGGCCTACAAGAAAGATGGGGAGGGACTTTTCACTAGGGCATGTAGTGATAGGATGAGGGGTAATGGATTCAAACTGGAAGAGGGTAGATGTAGAATAGATATTAGGAAGAAATTTTTCCCTGTGAGGGTTGTGAGGCACTGGAAGAGGTTGCCCGGGGAAGTTGTGGAGGCCCCATCCCTGGAAGTGTTCAAGGCCAGGCTGGATGAGGTTTTGAGCAACGAGGTCTAGTGGGAAGTGTCCTTGGCCATGGCAGGGGGGTTGGAACTAGATGATCTTTAAGGTCCCTTCCAAGCTAAACCATTCTATGATTCTGTGATAAGAACCGTCATTAAGTAGCACCCCTCACCATCTGCTCTAAGAAAATACACTAATTGCAAGAAATTATGACTCTGTTTAACCCTTCTTTCCAACTGCCTTATGCAGCAGAAGTACACCAATGATTGCAGTATTGCCAGAATGTCCCTGCCTGTTACACTTCTAAATATGGTTTAAGCCCTTAGTGACTCCATAAAAATACTTACAAGAACCAGTCCACTGCAATGATAAGAGTGATATCATCTGTAGGTAAACCTACTGATGTAAGCACAATAACCATGGTGACCAGTCCAGCTTGAGGTATGCCTGCAGCCCCAATACTGGCAGCTGTAGCTGTGATGCTGTGCAAAGAGATGGCAAGAGCAATTAATTGACTTCCACAATAAACTCTCATTATCTGGCAAACATTAAAAAGAGATATGAAGCAAGAAGGCATTTGCTCAGTAATAAATAATAAGATGAGCCCAGACCCTTATCTGGATACTGCATAGCTGCAGAGGAGTGTGGATCTAATCCAAAATGGTTACACTAAGCCTTTATCCAGAACCCTCGAAATGTGATTTTGTTAGGTGGTAAATCCTCTACTAGATGCTAAGGGCCAAAGAAAAACATTACAGCCCCACCCGTTGAACAAACTCACTCCACAAGCTCAAACACATTAAAAGAAAAGCTCAGGAGGTAACTTTTTCCTACCAGATCTAATGCAAGAACTTTTATTCTCTGTCCATCTCACTATAACTTCATGCCAGGTGAATTACGTGTCCTCCAGCAGTTGACATTCTGCCATCAGAAGCAGAAAGTTGCCAGAAACCCTGAATCATGCAGTCTAGTAACTTGATAGGAATATGCTTGTTCACACCTGGTTTAGGAATAATTTGTTTTGTCAGGTGATTTGGCAGGGAGCAGCTCTAGTACTAATGAATGTGAAATTACTGCGTCAGAGTGTGAAGGCAGAGTTTTTCCTTCTGTTGATGAATATTGAATTAAGCAGGTGGTTTTTATGGAGAGAAGCACTTCTTCTTGAAAATCTTTTACATTCCCAGTTCACCATATCTGAACTTTCACTGTGCCTGAGTGATAAATACGTGTGTCTCTGTCCTACAGTGTCCCTCTCTCCCCTTGCTGACATTTCTTTCTTCTGTACATGTACCCATCATACTTTTCTCTTAAACTGTTTGAGTAACATAATGAAATTAATGCAGATCAGTTATCACTGAGTGCTACTTAGTGGGTTGTTTGCTGTTCTATTTCAAACATGAAGGCTTGCGTGCTTGAGAATATACCTATCTTCTCCACCTCTATCAGGTGGTGTAATAAAAGGGATTACGGCTCCTTTCACAGCTTGCTCTACTTGTATCCTGAGACCATCAGGACTAGGAAAACACTTCCTCTCCTAGCATGAGCACTGTGACACTTTTATGCTACTGCTTTGTACATGCATTATAAACTACCTGGTCTATAGCTCCCAACAGCTGCATGAGTTCTTAAGAAAGAAAATTTAAAAAACATTAAAAACTGTTCTTGTTGACTGTGCTAAGTGCAGTGATAAGTGTGTCACGTTACAGTTTTTTAAAGGTTTACCTAATGGAGAATATGTGCTGGGGGGCCTCTTCTGTGCAGAAGATGTAAATCATTACAGTTATTCAGCTACTGTAGTACTTCTTGTTTTTAGCTCTAGACGCTTTTGTTTAATCCCACATATAACAGCAAGAAGGAGTCATCACAAAGGTGCTTTTATTAGATGTAGGTAATAATGGCTTTTGTACCTGATTGTGATAATCTGCCCAAAGTTCAGATCAAAGTTGTTAACCTGTGCAATGAAAATTGCAGCCAGGGCCTCATATAAAGCAGTTCCATCCATATTAATTGTAGCACCAACTGGGAGTACGAATCTTGTAACTCGTTTGTCCACTCCATTGATTTCTTCTAGACACTTAAATGTAACAGGTAGTGTTGCAGAACTGAAACAAAAAAAAA
>VFFE01007178.1:1073865-1084289 GCA_008921705.1 Burhinus oedicnemus | reverse complement strand
TTGGGCAGCTACAGGGGAGAAAGCACAATTACATTAAGTTTGTTACCTTTAAAAACCCCAGTTAGAAATCACTTTAGGTTGTAATAAGCATATTGCTTCTTATAATGGCATTTCTGGACTCTTTTACAAGACACGGTGCTAATAAACAACTTTAAAATGAATTTTAATTAAGTTATCTCATTATGAAATAGACAATATAATTACTTTATTGCATAATATAATGAATTAGTTGTTTACAATTTTATTATTATTTTGTTTTTATTAGTAATACAAGATAACCACAGTCATTTGACATGAATATATTGCATGACTTCTTAAGAAGCAACTTTATAACATGGCAGTAGTACATTCCAGTGGTTAACTTACAGACAAGGTAATTGCATGGGTAACTGCTTTGAAAACTCATCATTTACTGTGAGTACTCTGAGACAATATAATTGGCACTGTCTGTGCTAAGTCTGTATGATGATGTAGTTTTTAGTGAATGATGATTTTAAAAGCAAGAAGTTTGCTTAAATGCAAGCCTAAAAAATGAAAAGAAGTGAAAATAAGGCAGTGATATCCCATCTTCCTAATTAATTTTTTCTTTTCTTTCCGTATGGACATGTGTGAAAGCACTCTAAATTGTCTGCAGAAGAAGTGATGATACAGGTTAAAATATATCTTAACTAGCCAAAATTATCATGAGGAACAGACAGCATATATTAGTTAGTATTCATGTCTGGATGCGTGATTAACACTTCCAATCCTCTTGATAAGGATGAATTCAGGAAATACTATTTAATTAAAAATAGGTCAGAAGAAATGCAGTTATCAGATGCACCTTTCCAGTTCTTTTAGCTTCAGCTGGCATCAAATTCCACCTAGTCACAACCGAATGACCCTCCCCAAACTGTTAGACTGATTCTGTTTCTCCTGATGTCCCAAGTTCTCTTGTGTTTCTTTCGTCTTTTGATATATCCCCAGAGCACAAGAAATTAAAAAGCAGTATCTGCTTAACAAGCAGACTGCTTACAACTGCTTAGCCCCAGGCTAGGTAGCATTTTTTAATTTAGCAGAGAAAGACAAATGAAGAGATAATGACCAGAGTTGAAAGGTAAATCCAAAAATTTTTTCTGGGGTGAATATAGTGGTATAGAGAAAAAATTGAACAGAGTAATCTAGTTTTAGCTAAGTGTGGAATATTTATCTGTCGTCCAGATTCTCCTGTTACTGATAAAAATCACAAAAGCCTGCAAATGATCAGTGCATAGTGAAGACAGCAACATATGTCACATGGAAATGACCAGAATCAGAAAGTATGCTGTTTGGATTAACAGTTTGGTGTTTCCAGTGATCTGCCACTGATTTAACTGGAGGAGGTCCTAATAGAGACAGGGTGCCAGTGGGACTTCGGTCTTTCACAGGGAGAGAGGGAGTAACTAGTGAAGAACAGAGTGAGACTAAAGTTCAGCACTTTCCAGATTATTCTTCTTAACTTGACCTGCTAGGCAAGGGTATCTTGTGTCCGTAGGCTCTCCTGGGGCATGGGACTGAAAGCCACCAGCTAAACCTGAAATGGTTCTGCTGATTCTCAGATGAAAGTTTTGAATGAAAGGATTTCCTTAACTTCTCTGTGGGCTCTGTTTCTCTCCTACACGGACTGCGCCTAGCTTCTGAGATCCACAATGAGGGTCTTTTTTGGAGGGTAAGGGGCATTTTCTTCCACAGTCTTCCTATTTCTGGAGAAGATAATGTGCAAAGAAGGAGGAGGATAAGAAGAAGCAAGAGGAGGCAGCTTTGTTTCCTCACAGACGTGCTGGGAAAGAAGAACAGGAAAGGAAATCCAAAGAACCAGAAGACTGAATGAGAAGCAGCAGAAAATTTAGAAAGACCCTTCCTAATTAAGTCAAGGTCCCAGTCTTCGTTCATGACTCTTATCCCACCAGCAATCCTATAAAAGCTTTCCCAGATCCTTCTAGAAGCTCTTCCCACCTTGGTTACCTTCTTCACACAGATCCATTTCATTTTGCTGGAGAGCAATTCCACATCCAGAAAACTAATTTTATTTCACTAAAAGTAATTATGCAAAGTAAAGTACAATTTCCTACGTCTTGGTGTTACAAAATTTGAGTAATAGTTGATATTTTGAGGTTAAAAACTTTGGAAATTATAGTTGGTCCTGTGTGCTAATGGAGCTGCTTTGGGAAGTCCTTGCTATTGATGAGGAAAGTAACAGGTTTAAAACTTGCTATGGGGACTAACACAGTCATTAGAAGACCCGTCTGCTGGCCATGTTGAGAGAGAAAGAAAAACCTTCCAGGAAGGAAACCTGCCTAAGGATGCTCTAAGACAGAATCTGAGCACCTAATATATCAAAATATGTGATCTGAATGTGGAGTGTAATTGCCAGTGATGATTTCCAGGTGTGCAAAGCTGTGGATCAGTGTTACACCTTTGAGTGTGGACAGCTATGAGTAGTAGTCTGCTTTGTCTTTGGGCCACCAAACACGGTGTTACAGCACCAGACTAGTGCCAGATGGATCACCCTTTTTCATAAATCTTCTGAGAAACATATGAAAAACCTGATGTAAGCTTTTGAAAAGAAAATTATGGAGTCAGATGTACAAAGTCATTTGGATAACTATGACTCTTACACCTAATTTTTTTCTCCTGTAAAATATTTTTAGTTTAACAAATCTGCTACAACAAAATAACTTATACCTAAAACCCAATGTTTTGGTACCTGATTCAAAAGGTAATAGTATCAGTATGACAGATTTAAAATTCTGCTGCTTCAGTAATCGTAGGTGCTGCTGAAAGTAAAAAAAAATAAACATGAAACATTTCCTCCTTTTTCAACCATTTTTCAGAAATCTCTTTAAGCTGTAAAGCACATGAGAAATGCAATATATTTAAAGTAAACAGAATCTACAGGACATCTTTAATTAAGAACATAGAATGGCTCAATGTCCAAGTGGCGAGCAGTGATGAGTGGTGCTCCTCAGGGGTCGGTACTGGGACCAGTACTATTTAACATCTTTGTTGGTGACATGGATGTTGGGATTGAGTGCACCCTCAGCAAGTTTGCTGGTGACACCAAGCTGTGTCGAGCAGTCAATACTCTGGAAGGAAGGGATGCCACCCAGAGGGACCTGGACAGGCTTGAGAGGAGGGCCCATGTGAACCTCATGAAGTTCAACAAGGACAAGTGAAAGGTCCTGCACGTGGGTCAGGGCAATCCTAGGCACAAATACAGGCTGGGCAGAGAATGGACTGAGAGTAGCCCTGAGGACAGGGACTTGGGGGTACTGGTGGATGAGGAGCTCGACAGGAGCTGGCAATGTGCGCTTGCAGCCCAGAAGGCCACCCATATCCTGGGCTGCATCAAAAGAAATGTGGCCAGCCAGTCGAGGGAGGTGGTTCTGCCCTTCTACTCCACTCTCATGAGACCCCACCTGGAATACTGTGTCCAGCTCTGGAGCCCCCAGCATAAGAAGGACATGGGACCTGTTGGAGCAGGTCCGGAGGAGGGCCTCAAAGATGATCAGAGGGTTAGAACACCTCTCCTGTGAGGACAGGCTGAGAGAGTTGGGGTTGTTCAGCCTGGAGAAGAGAAGGCTCTGCGGAGACATTATAGCAGCCTTCCAGTACTTAAAGAGGGCCTACAAGAAAGATGGGGAGGGACTTTTCACTAGGGCATGTAGTGATAGGATGAGGGGTAATGGATTCAAACTGGAAGAGGGTAGATGTAGAATAGATATTAGGAAGAAATTTTTCCCTGTGAGGGTGGTGAGGCACTGGAAGAGGTTGCCCGGGGAAGTTGTGGAGGCCCCATCCCTGGAAGTGTTCAAGGCCAGGCTGGATGAGGTTTTGAGCAACCAGGTCTAGTGGGAGGTGTCCTTGGCCATAGCAGGGGGGTTGGAACTAGATGATCTTTAAGGTCCCTCACAACTCTAACCATTCTATGATTCTATGGTGATTTAGGACTGCTAGTCACTGAGTCAACTATCCTGTTGCTGTCGGATACCTTATTGAAATGGTTTTTGAAGCAGTATCTTAAAACCGATGGGGTAGTTTGTTCCCACGACTCCTAATTAAACATTTTTCCAGGACCTCACCTTTTGGGTAACGAAGGTTAAAAACCTTACTAATTCTCACTTTAAATTCATCCATAGTGATTTCCATTTGTTCTTGTATAAACATTTTTATCTTGCACAGCTCTGTTCCCACTTTGGTTTTCGTACCTGAATAGTTTTTAAATGAAGCTTCTTTTTGCTTTATATGCTGTGTTCTTTTGATAATCCTAGCAACTCCTCTCTCCATTGTGCTCATTTTGCATGAATCTTCCTTTGAAGGTAATGACCAGAATATACTCAGTATTCCACTCACATTCCTCTGACTTTATTTCCTCTCTTGGAGTTACGTTATCTAATACATCATTGAGCTGAATTACAGGGGTTTTAATTTTTTTTTTTCCTTCTGATGATGAATTCCCATCTCAAAGCAGAAATTACTTTTAATTTCTAAATGTTTACTTCATATGCAATGAAGAACTACAAGGAGATAACCAAACATGCCAACATCTGCAAGAACCAATTCACTTTGTTGTTGTGCATTACAGTGTACCAGGGACATACCACCTTCTTTGGCATTGTTATATATATCAGTGCGAAGTGCTTGGACTTTCATGTCATCTGTGAATTTCATTGTGTGCATCTTATGGCAATATCATTCATAAAAATATCAACTGAGATACGGCCAGTCCTTCAGCAACTTCCATTTCTATCTCCACAAATTTTACCATTTTTAGAATAAAAATGCTCAACTGTTTCAATTCGCTCATATTAAAAACTCTGTTCTACAGAAGTCCAAAGAGATTAGATCCATTGCACTTCTGTGGCACAAAAAAAAAAAAAAAGAAAAAAAGCAATCTTGTGGAAGAAAGATGGAAGGTTATTCTGGTACAATCTATGTTTCAGAAACCTGTGTTATTCTTTATCCTTTTTTTTCATGTATTTTTCATTTTCATTTATTATGAAGTCTTTACTCTTTCCTTCAAGTTACTTATATCCTTCAGTACAACTGAGATCAAGCTAATGGGTTATTAACTGCTTAAATCAATTTCCAAGTCTTTTTGAAATTGCAATTTGAAAGGCACTATAATTGCTTTCACCAGTTATAGATAATAAATTCCCAATTTGAGAGATTTATTAAAAAAAACTTGCTGCTAGATCCGTAACTTTATGTCCTAATTCTTTCATTATTTTGAGATAAAGATGATATCATTCACTGACTTTATTACATTAAATTCTTTGAATTTTGTTTCTAGTTTAGATATAGACTTCTGTTTTTCCATACTGCTCTTCTGCACGACTGTCCTGAGTTCATCATCATCCTTACTGAAAACAGAGGCATAACATTTGTTGGTTTTGGACCTGGGTCTAGTTTATCTATAAACTTGACCAAATCTTTAGAAAGTCACTGCTTTTTATTTGTCTCTGTTTATATAACTAAAGAAAATGTTACTTTTTCTTTTCAATTATTCTGCAAGATTTAACTCAGCTGGACTTTGGAACATTTCTGTTTTATCCTTTTGCTTCTTGACCTCCACATTTCAGCTTTTTTTTATTGCTACAGCAATAACTGGTAAGTAATATCAGTTCAAGATTGTCTGTGGGGTCAGTATGAAGCAATTAGATTATGGAAATACATGTTGTAGGTTTCACTGAATCTATACTGTTCTCCTTTGAAAAAAGAAATGTAACTAGTTACTATTATTTTCTCCACAGAACAGTAAGACCAGGCTAATGACAGAGGAATTTGGGAAGCAACATAGAAAGAGCATTCTTATGCACTCCCATCATAGGTGACAGGAAGTCCCCTAGTTTGATTTTGTTATTGATGTCCACAAAATTGTCGCGTCTGCTTTGAACCTATGCATATTTCTCACATGACATACTTGAACATCTTCCAGTCTTTTTACAGATGGTGCATATCTTCTAATTTAACGTAAGACTGTTTTTGAAAAGTGAATTCTATATTGACTTTAATGAAGCTTGCTGTAGACTTAAGAATTCAACATTGTGAAAAAACTTAGTCTTTTATTTGTTGTGCCGGGTGTATTTTCTTCACTTCTCATAGCAAATACTGAGACAATGTGGTTGAAAACAAAGCACAGATTTGGTTGTTTTGGGTTTTTTTGACAGCTGGCAGCATATGTAAGATTTGTTTCTGCTGTAAGTACAAGTACATGATAATCCTAAAGAAAATGCTATAATATTTCAATTTCTTTCTTTGTTTTGTTTTAGTTGGAAATAATGAAACATTTTACCTGTTTAAAGCAAGCTTCCACCAGATTTGGAGGGAACATATTTCTGTGAAAAAGAAAGAAAATAACATGAGAAGTAATAAGACTTTAGTGATATCTTAAGTAGGGGCACAGCTAATAAAAGAATTGACCAGCTAATTTTCAAAGGAATCCTAAGACAAATACGTAATTATGTATACAGTGAGTAGAGCTTTGCATGTAGCATTGGCCTGGTTAGCTTTATCAGGATGAAATGTAGTAGGGTTGGATAGATCCTGGCAATTGCAATCTCTATATCCAATAGTGTATAGTAGGTCTGGTTATGGAGCAGAATATTAGCTAAATTACCAAACGAACAAAGCTCTGTGGGTCAGTACTGACTTTTAATGTTGTATTTATTAATGCTTTCTGAATCCAGATTAATAAAGAAGTTATTAATATTTAATGCATTTCTACTTCTTAAACAATTTTGCAGTCATGTACCCTAGTACATCATGACATTTATCACTCGATTTAGAGTCTTGTCGTAATGAAGAAATAAATATTTCTGAAGTTTGAGTATTCTTTAATAATAACACATACACATATAATTCTATATGCATATGTATACTTGTTACATATGGGGGTTTGTTTGTTTGCTTTCCAGAATGGTGACATTTCTGAGGGAATTAGAAGCAGCCTAACTGAATAAATTTTGAGGAATCTGAGTGCAAACCTCTTCATGGGTCTTTCTGAAGTCCCCTTTCCTGGCAGCATGACTCTTGGAGGCCTTTCTCCATGTCTCTGGCTTCTCCAAATGGTTTAGTGGAACACAAAATTTTGGTGGCTTTACCTGTGGAAAAGCTCCCGAGTTCAAAACCTCAGCTTCCCTACTCCCTGGAATACATCTGTGACATATTAGCTCTATAAAAGAGACATTGCAGAGTCTCTGAGCAAGGAGAAAACAAGATTTTACATCTGTGCCCCTCTATTTCAAGCATTTTACTTGCCTGTTCCTGGAATTTATTTCCCATCCATACAGTTAAACAACTTGAGTAGATGCACCCAGATTGGTGGCTAAAATTCAAAATTAAGATGACTGGCTAAATCAAGGATTCAAGTGAAGTGAGAAAACTGTCAGAAGGTGGAAGTAAAGGAAAGCAGAGGAATTTGGTAATAAGGATTGTGCTATGGAAGGAGGGGAAAAGACCCATGCAGATAGCAGAACAGAAGTCTTTCTTTTGTGTGTGAAAGAAAGAGTCTTTCTTTGACTATTAAAAGCAGTTTCTTCCCTTACAACAGCTTGATTTGAAAATAAATCCAAGTATTGTTTTGTAACATTGTAGGGGTTAGAGATATTGGTATCACATAGTTGAAAGAAATTTGGCTAGTTTATGCAGTAACCATCTAAAATTCTCTACTTTCGTTCTCATGTGACTAAATACTATTGTTGTTGCTATTGGTACAGAAAATGTGCAATATCATAGCCATACCTGATTAAATCAAGAAAGGCATCTGCTGCTGTCACTTGCACAATTTTGCCTTCTCTGTGCATGTTTTCTTTAGTACCTTTCCCAGGGTGGATGATGACCACAATGATTATACCAATCAGTACAGCAATGATCGTAGTACTCATGTAGTAGACTACTGCTCGGACTCCCATCTTCCCTGATGCTTTACTATCCAGGGCAGCAATTCCTAGTAAATTTAAGCACAAGGACATTCACCTCATACAGTTCTAAGTAGAGTATAAACTCAGCATGATGAAATGGTTTTGTGGGAAGAGTTTTGATGACCAGTACATTTAAAGCTAACGAAGGTAAGTTGGCCCTCTTTTGCAGCTCGTACTGCCACTGTCTCCCCATCCCACCCCTAATGCTTGTTATTACATAATTTCCTATTTCAAGAGTTACAAGAGTTACTCTATTACAAAAGTTACAAGCTGTAAACAAGTGCTTTGTTAACACTTGGTTAAAAGCAAAGATTATTGGTCTGATGCAGTGTGGCACTCCCCGTATTCCAGTGAACCAATTCATGGTTTTTGGTTAGCATAGTTACCATAGTCTGAAAAATGTGCCTTAGAAATGTGCTGCACCTAATTTGTAATAGTAAGAAAGAAAACAGAGTATTCTCAAGTAGTGTTGATAATGTTTGTTACAATTAATGTGTATGAAGAGTTTTCTTCAATCCCTAATGGAACGACCTCAGTTTACCTCTGTCCCAAGCCCAAGTTTAAAACAGATTAAATGCTGTTAGCTTGTTTCAGAAAATCCTTATTATTGTATGAATAAGCATTTAGAGTCTTTTATAAACTTTGCAAAACTTGCGACATTAATCCTAATTCTTGGCTCATCTTAATGCATCTGATCTAATGTGAATACTAGGGTGCTCACTATGGCATCTGCTAAAGTGTTTGTTCATCAAATTGCACCAACAGGGCTGTGCTGTGTTTTTCAAATGAAGGTGCAGTTCTGCCAGGGAATGAGCTTTGAATCTTTGAGAAGCAGTGTCTCATGAGGGCTGTCAGAAAGGGAAATGCTCTTTCTCTTTCCAAGCAGGTGCAGTTAGTGTTCCTCTCCTTAAAATGCCCTACTCCTTCTCCTTTAAATTTCAAGTAGTCCGTAAGTTCCCCATACTTCATCTGCAGGGCTACACCAGCTGTTTCAAAACAGTGGTGATGCTTCTTGTTGGAATCAAGCTTTCAAAGTGCAGAATGAAGAAAGAGGTCAGGAAAAGGTCCTTCGCTGTCCTCCTACGTACTCCTGTATGGCACTGGTTAACCCAGACTTCTGTGGACTGCCCACACATTTATCTAGATGCCATCTATGAACATATAAAATATAATGAAAGTTGACCACCTTCTACTCTGGGTACCTATCTCAGAGGAGAAACCTTTTAAAATGAGGCAACAGGACTGCATGAGTATAAATAATTTGGAAACATAAAACGAGAATCATGACCTGGCAAAACGAAATGTTTTCTCAAATCACTGTACTTTTATCATACTTCTGTCTGTCTTCTAAAGGAGGAAATATGTGCTACTGGAGTTACAGTGAAAGTACTCTAGTCACTGATGTAACTGAGATCAAGGGTTTGTTACAGGCTCTGATCAAATCTTCACAGTATAAAACCAATCACATGCTTCATACTTACCCTTTCATTTCAGCTAGTGTTTGCTGTCCTTTTGGCGTAAGCCATTAGGCCCACTAAGATCTGTAGCCATAAAATGAATCGCAAAGTGAGATCACTAGATCTGCACCCTGAATTACTTGATTTACATGTGTCATTGTAGTGGAAGAACAAAGTGTTACTGGCACAGTAACAAACTGAAAATGGGAATCCAATATTTGAAGCACTTGATCCTCCATTTCTCTGCTCAACTTTTCCATCAGTAAAACTGGATGATAATGCTTGTGGTAAGTTTACATTTATGTTTTGAAATTCTGTGAGAAATTGTAAATGCTATCAAGTAATAAATAGTTTTGTTATCGTTGCAAACAGGAAGTAAGTGCTATAGTCCTCTTGTTAGTGGATGGAGGATCGATTATTTCTTTAGAGTCCTCAGAATAATGCAAATGCAAAATAATGAAAATCTAACTAACAAATACATAAAAATAAAGTTAATAATTTTTGGAGAATTTCAGATCTGCTACTGAGTTGCACAATGTTTATATGAGACAGCATTTGTTACAAATTTTATTTTTAAAGTATCAGTATGTAACATAAAAAGTTTAATTTAAAAAGTGAAAAATGAAAGCATGCACACTAGTCAGCTTTATGTATTTTAATTGCTGTTTTATGTTCTTCCTTGCTATTTCTATGGTAGCAGCAATGGGCTGTGCATTTTTTCATTTTAGCGAAGATCAGCTTTAAACTCAGTTTACATCCTGAGCATGAAAAGGTTAACCTATATAGTTCGATAGGAAGATCTGGAAATGCACAGATGTTAAATTAGTCAGTTCCCAGTATCCTGCCCTTGCCAGGTGTCGTGGTTTGGGCCAGATTGGCCCAATCCGATGGAACGACAGATGCTCTCTCTCTCTCCTGCTCCGCTCAGGAGACAGGAAAGAGAGGGGAAAGAAAAGAGAGAAAAAGAGAGACTTAAGTGTTTAATAGGAAATGAAATATACAAAGCCGTATCAAGCTCCCAGGATGA